>CABFOW010004929.1:34188-49089 GCA_902141385.1 Timema californicum | reverse complement strand
AAAATTAGACCAGTAAGGTTCACTCGCAACTCAGTATAACTCATTCTTAATTTACGATCTTAAGACTAAAGTGTTTGAGGTAAACGATTAGGTTGAGATGGAAGAAAGCGCGAGTCAAGGCCACCATTTTCGCACCTTTTATACTAAAGTATACTTTTTGGACCAAACATTTTAAGTAGTGTAGTACCGCCAAACGTTCTTGAATTTCTTCCATGAGCATAATGCCATTTTATGAGAAACTTTTTTAATTGAATAAAAAAAGTTATAAATTCCAGGATGCCCATGATCAATATTCAATATTGGTTGGGGTTATTTATAGTATAATATATATAACTACATAGCATCAGCTCACGAAAGAGCCAATCCAAACGAGAAGCTTCCGTCCGTTGGCAAATGTAGTACCAAATCTAGCGGATAGAGCGTGCCATGTAGTCAGCATCGACAAATCCACTGGACGTTTATCTAGGTTGTTTAGAGTGAAGCCACTACTTTTTCATTCAAGTAGCTCCTCATTTTCCCTCCCGAGGCAGAGTTTACTCCGTTACAAAGTCACTGGTTCACAGAAAATCTGGAATCACTGGGGATCGAAACCAGCACCCCTGGATGTGTAGCTAGGAACGCTGACCACTAGACCACAGAAGAGTTCATATATTCCATTCAACGTAGGAATTGACTTCTGAAAGGCCTTTTATCCCTACCATAAATCTACTATATAGTAGGATATTGGTAGGAAAAAAGACCATTCAGAGAGTAATTCCTACCGTGAATGGAATATACACACACGTGTATATATATATATGGAGAGAGAGAGAGAGAGAGAGAGAGAGGACTGGAGGGGGGGGGGATTTATGTACAAAAATACTGGCCTCCCACCTTGAGCAGTAGAAGCATTATTGTCTTGCCACAATAATTCTTGACTTAGGTTTTTGCAATTATATTTGGAACGCTGTTTAATACAACCAAATAAATCACATCCATGAGGGGAAAGTATTATGTAAAGATGTTTAACAAGATCATACGATAACTATAAGGCGTGAGTGTAGTGACTTTCGTTTGGATAAGTTTTTTACTTTCTCATAGAGACATCATTGTAATCGTGAACATTTTCAAACTCCCGTTTATCATGAATTTTAAAGTTGTATGTGGACCCGTACAAACACGCGTGGGTGCAAAAATCCACACATTGATATAGACACACTCTCCCATCGGTGGACACGTGGACCAAGGTGGTATGCAAGCACAATCCTGAGTAGATTCTCAGTAGCCCTTTAGTGTAAGTATAGTGTTAGTAGACTATGAGTAAACAAACGCCAAGTTGAAGTACCCGTAAAATTTGCTCGAGACTAGACTAACGCGTTACTGTGGAAATCAATCATCTCGAATCAGTGCGCATGCGCGTTTGACAACGCATGCGCTCTACAGCCAGAAGCTAGCAGACAGCTTCGTTGGCCTTTATGAGAAGATTTGAAATAACCCGTAATTGTAAAGCGTGTTTATCGATGTATTGGATTGTGCCACGACACAGTGTTATCATTTGAAAATATTCACCAGAAGAATATCTAAAATATATTATGTTTATCCACTAGATTATTATTATTATTAGCACCGCGTCTTACTACCCGTTCGGGTTATACACACGCTAATGTGTAATGGTAGGGTGATTGTGAGATGAAATGGAGGACCTACAGTTTAACGTGGAATCCGAACCACGGTGGAGGCCTGGCATTCCCCACATTCACAAGATGTCTTGTCAGATGTGAAGGAAGGGTTTGATAATCAGATAAAATTGTGCCGGGATCGGGGAATGAACCCCGGCCGCCAGCATAGAAGTCTGAAACCTTACCTCTAGACCACCAGGTCACCAATACCTCTTAAAAGATAATAAGTTTATGATAAACTTGGTGTCAAATGTAGGGATGAACATTTTATGATAAATTTTCCGCTATCATTCGCTGTAGGCAATATGTGAATGTGAGAAGACAAATTAAATTGTTATTGCTTTATTGTTTTTATTTAGATATTTATTGTGGCCCGGGTCCATTAAATAAATAATTCAAAACTGCTTTGAATATGATCATAGAGTTGATTACAGGTATAGCCACCCACCTCGGTGGCATAGTTTGGCTAACTTGCTAGATTCGTGTTTAGCTAGACTGTCGAGGACGGGGAGATAGAGGTTCAAATTTCAGTCGGGTGAACTGGGGATGGTTTTTCCTAAATGTTTTCCACTCTCCCTCCACGTAAATGTGGGGTTACTTCCTCTAAATTCAACCTTCCCAATTCCTAACCCATTAGGGTAATTAGTACTTAGGAGTATAACCCGAATGGGTAGTAAGACGTGGTGCTAAATAAATAATCACAGGTGTTGGTTTGGTTTAATTTTCCACATGAGTACACCAACAAATAAATAAATAAATAATTTTAACAAACACGGATTTTATGTGTAAAACTGTGTCTTTCCCAACAATATAGAATTGTATGACCCATGAATGAGCCAAAGTAAGCCTTAACGTGAATTATTTAAAAACAAAATTGATATAGAATAAAAAGTAAATATTAATACTTTCATGTGCTTTCCTAAACTACTCGTATTTTTACCACCAATAATATTGTTTGCGGACCGCCATTAACGAGGTCACAGTCCAGTGCCGGTCTACAAACTATCGTCTAGGAAACAATAATCTAAAACAGAGTACATACACACTAGCGAACCGAATAGCGTTACGAACTTTATCTCGTGTTCGTGGGGGAGTTCACCAAATTGTTTGCTCAGGCTGTCGAGCCACGCCACAAACCAGACAAGTCGCGAAATTTCAAACGTCCCGCTGTGTTCGATACTCTCTACACAGCTAGTTTTCTCCATGGGTCCCGAAGAAGGCCATTTTGATAATAGTCGATAATTTGCACATCTTCTTGACCAGCCAATTTGGTCATGTTGATCACTGTGATAGTAACTAAGTACCTTAGGTGACCTTACGGTCTAGATGTAAGGTGTCAGACTTATGTGCTGGGGGTACGGGGTTCAATCCTCGGTCCCGGCATAGATTTATCTGATTACCAAACCCTTCCTTCACCTCTGACAAGATTCCATTTCATCTCACAATCACCCTACCATTACACATTAGCGTAAGTGCGTATAACCCGAACGGGTGGTAAGACGAGGTGCTAATAATAATAATAACTAAGTACCTTATCGATTAGGTGAGAATACATGATAATTCAATTAAAGAAGATGCCTGGAATGCTTTAGAAACATTTAAATTATCGAGTTGATGAGGTAAAGAAGATAATAGAAACATTTCTAGCATCCTACCGAAAATAAGGACCAAAAAGTATTCTGCCAAACTCTTGCAGTGGGGCATATAGCAATCTTTTATTGGATAAGTGTAAACCATGTGGGAAGGCATTATAACTGAGCATTCGTTGGCAAGGTCTAAACCTGCGTTCATAACGAGCATTCGCTCTCATTTTCTCGAATTCGCTGCTCTAAGACTAGCTCTTTTGGTGTAAACTAGTTATTTAACTTTGTGTGCATGGCTCGAAACACGACTCCGGGTGGATCGGAGCGCGTCTCGAATATCGAATAAAATTGTGTTCGCAACGACGTTAGTGGCCCCCTCCACATAGGCAAACATGTTACGCATCGGGTGATTCAAAGGTGTTCGGTTCGCTAGTGTGTACTTGGCTTTAATATTTCACTGAGGTTCGGATTAAGTAGACTATATTGCTTTCTCATGGGTTTATCTTAAAGTAAAGAGTGGCTTTGTCTATTAATAATAATAATAATAATAGCACCGCATCTTACTACCCGTTCGGGTTATGCGCTTTTAAGTACTAATTACGCTAATGGATTAGAAATTGGGAAGGTTGAATTAGAGGAAGTGAACCCGCATTTGCGTGGAGGGAGAGTGGAAAGTCATTTAGGACCCCCCACCCCCCCAGTTCACCCGACCGAGATTCGAACCTTGATCTCCCCATCCTCAGCAGTCGAGCTCAACACGACTAGCGCGTTAGTCAACTACGCCACCGAGGCGGGTCTTTGTCTATTACATTATCAAAGACTATTTGCCTACAATTCTGGCAGGATTATGTTGATGCACCAAATTAAAGTAGGATGTTTTTATGAAGGAACTTTTTTAAAAAAATAATGTTTATTTAGCGGTCAGAATTGATAACATTTTTTATAATTTATATTATTTAATATATATTTATTATCTATTAAAAGGGATTGTTACAGATCACATGACTAAATGTATACATATTTTAATTTCTTTTAAGTAATTGTGAAACTTAAAAATGTAGAGGAGTTAAGGTAAAATCTCCTTAACTTCGACTTCGACACCCACAGTAACCCACTTCTTCGAAACATTTCGAAGGAAGGAAAAAACTTGGATATATTATAAACAGATTTGGAATATCTCCCTAAATATGACTTATGTTACCATATTATAATAATTTTTAAACGGCTACTAAACTGTATTATAACACTGACTATTGATGAGATGACATCAATAACTTAATCATAGATAAATTAAGATATATCAGCATTCAATAATCTAGTGTTCTTTGTTTTCCACTAAATGTTTATCTTAGATGAACTAAATGGATAATTTAAAAATTAAAACTAGTGTTAAGCGACAACAACAAAAATATGATACTTGTCTTGGACTCCAATTTTGTTTCGCATATTTCAGGCTTCGCTTTACTTGACTTCACTATCTAAATTAGGCCTTCGAATGCTACTAATAACTTTAATAACTGTTAAAAAAAGGTTACTTCCTATTTAAATTGGATAAATACCATGCCTGAGTCACATTGTAAATTCAATTAGCAGTTTTACCAAAGTGACCATTCTAGAAATATTTGCCAAATGTCCGGAAAAAGTTTTGTTTAATTCTTTAGTATTTTTGCATTTATCAGAAATAACTCGTTAATTTGGATTATATCATTTTCTGGTGAACTTTGAGTGAACATGTTATAGTTTGAACAAAGGAACTGATTTTTAACTAAGCTCGTTTTGCTCATGAAAGTTAATTTTTTTTTCGTTTATTGAAAGTTAATTTGCTAATCATATTTTTGAAATGGCTACAATTATCTCCAAAAAACTGTACATTTCCTAGTAAGAGTGTGCGAAGTTCACTTTTTCAATTAGAAGTGAACTCAAATCAAATAGACCTAGTCTCATATGAAATATTCTCGAAGCCGAATAAAAGTTCAAATATTTTTTAAATGGTTTTATGTTTAAGAAATATATTATATTGTAGTTATTCATATAACCTTATGCACTAAAATTACTTTTAAAATACTTATTGCACAATTGTTTGAAAGATTAATTTTATTCAGATGGATAAAACTATTATCACAAATTACAATTCAATTATTTCAGATTATTCACATATGAGAATTAATATGTAATGGGTGACCTGGCGGTCTAGGGGTAAGGTGTCAGACTTCTATGCTGGCGGCTGGGGTTGAATCGCCGGTCCTGGCATAAATTTATCTGATTACCAAACCCTTCCTTCACCTCTGACAAGACATCTTGTGAATGTGGGGAATGCCAGTTAATAATAATAATAATAATAATAATAATATTTAATGTATATTAAAGCTCAGAATGTCAATATTTATTCTACAAAAATTGAGTATTTTAGCTGTTATATTTATTGGCGAAGCTTCGTAACTGTCAAATCCGGGATGTTTTCGAAGCGAAGTAGAAGCTGACATTTGTTTCGAAACCAAGTCTAAATTTCGATAGCATTAATTTGCATTAACAGAATTGAAGAAGCATCTTCTGATTCTAACCTTCGTTCCTATTGGCTGGGCAATATTGTCGGGGAAGTTGATGATAAAAGTGGAAGAATATTTGAAATAATGAGCCCTCGAAGAGTTTGCAGACTGAGCCCCTCAAAGCTCGATGAAAGTGACTCTATATGAGATTACTATTCGATATTGATTATTATAGACTAGCACTTGCTCGTATTAAACATTACATCAACACATTCTACAACTTCAAATGATAGAAAAGAATTAAACTTCAAGAGCAGTATTTTATGTGCTTATGAAGATTCAAAAATAAACGCGGACTCACCCCCATAACCCCCCCCCTCCCCCCTCCACACGCTAGCTCATATCACATGCCATCTTATGTACAGTACACACAATACCGCAGCGACGAATGTTCAGTGCTTACGTCCGGTCTTTTTGACAATACTTTGCTCGCTGATAAGCTAGCCTGATGGTATATTGCTTATATTCCGTTCACGATAGGTTTTTACCTGGATAACAGCTCGAAAATCACATGTTTAGGTTTTGGGTTGCCAACACTTGTAAAAGATCACAGTTTTGTTATAAATGTAAAGATCTTTAATTGCCTGTTATATATTACATTTAAAATAACGTAAACTTAAGTTTTCTCATACTATTTCATTTTTTAAAATAATTTCTTTTTGTCCAACTCGAAACAATATTTTAAACATAATTAAAAGTACTTATTTTTCGTTTTGGAACGTTACTGATTTTGTGTAATATAGTGCATATATCAATACCTTTTAATACAGGCATCGTATTTACTCGGAAAAGAGAAAATTGTTGTCATTTTTTTACATACAATACATGATTTTATGATTATTTTATCGTATTTTGAAATATTTAACTGAATTAAATATTTTCATCAACTGCGTGTCCGCATCATTGTAAAAAAAACTTGTTTACCGTTATGTCCAATCATATGGTTTAAATTCGTCAGTCGCCATTTTGAAGCTATGTTCGTTAGAAGTTTTTGTGAAAGTGGTGTGAATATTTTTTTAAGGGGAATACAACTATAAATAAACTTTGTGTCCGACCTCAAATAAATATTAAATAATATTGTCCTAAATTACTGTGGTTAACTATCACATTAATATATTACCATCTGTTTTCATTACAGTCATCCAAAGTGATAGATGTCAGCTGTTGGCGTAGTGATATATTAGGGATTACTTCTAGTAACATTTCGAGCTGTCATTCAGGTAAACTTAGCTCGTGAGTGCCTAATACCATAGTTCCCTGAAAAATAAGAGGTACAGCAGAAAACGTGCTGTCTCGATCCAATTAATATTTTTTTGAATTCACTGACAACAAACTAACGGACATACTGACCAACAATCTAAAAATATATTATTTGGTGTTCTATAGTAATCATTTATACTACCCGGAAAAAGGAAGAAAGGAAAACCACACAAAAATTCGAATGCGGAGGAAACCCAAGCTGGTGTCCCCGTCCTTCTCATGGGGGAATAAATATAAAGTAATTTTTGTTCTTTTATATTATATACAATTAATCACAGAGCAACGTAATCAAATCTTAAATTATGTATGGATATTAATTTTTTATTGTTTCAAATTGTGACACAAAATGTGTGCTGAAAGCTGAAATTTATTTTGAAGATTAAGTTATAACGTCTTTATGAAAAATATTTGCACTATCAATTATTGGAGCGAATAAAAAAAAGAGTAACATAATATAATTACATCTATCAACCTTTAAAAGTTGATCTAATGAAAATACAATTAGCATAATATAAAAATAGGCCAAAAAGAAGTGTTTTTATAGCCACTATCTTGAAACTAAATGGCGGATGCTATTTGTAATTAGTCTTTATGCTAACCGGACGTCCAAGTTATATCCACACGTAATTTCAGCAGAACACTAGGTACAATGGAGTGAGCGTGTTTTAGCAACAATCCAACAAACAAAACACAGACATTTCATTTGCAATTAGTAGGGTGGAAGTAGAAAAAATGAGGTTTATATGGGCTAGTTTCCCTAAATAATAATTTTAAAAAAACTTATATTTTCATGGTCCTTCGTTTAGCATCCTTCCCCATCAGCAATCGAGCAGTTTAATACTTGGGCTCACAATATATTGTGTAGTAACAAAAACTAATCTTTTACAAAAAAATGTGGTTAGTACCAAGTTTTAATTTTCTATCTTTCATAGTTCTTTAGCTACGTGAATAGTTGTTCATAATGTCTAATGTCTAGGCTCACTATGGATGTAAAAAGAGACACGAAGGTAATTCAAAGTTTAAACTTAGTTGGTTAAATGAGTTTAAAGATGCACTTCCCATTTGACACACAGTCTAAGGCATTAGGCTCGACATATTTGATTTTTTAAAATACACCCACATCCACCGGAAGTAGCTGTGTTTAAGGTATCAAGATCTCAACATACAGAATACTCCACCAATACTCAACCTTTACGGGCCAAGATATTTGGTTCCCCAAGTGAACCATTCACTAAGACCGAAATGTGTTTCTACTTAACCGGAAGTGAGAGGGGTAGGTAAAAACAAAATATCACAGTTAAAATAAGTTTATTGAAATATATTACTCAACATTTTAATAGTCGGCTAAGTTATATGCTGTTTCTTGCTGTATATAATTTTAAGTAATATTTACTGCCTTTTAAGGGGACAATTAATCCAGTTGTCTGAATATGTACCCAGGTATATATATATATATATACAATGAAGAGAAAAGCTGGTATGTAAATATTATTGTTTTATATACAGTATATATAAAACAATAATAAAATATAATGGTATATATATATATGGTATATATATACCATATATATATACCATAATGCTAGTATATATATACCATAATGCTAATATATATATATATATTAGCATTATATATATATATATATAATGCTAAAATCAAAAACTTAGCCTATATAATATTTTACATGTTACTTTTAGACATGTGACCTGGCGGTCTAGGGGTAAGGTGTCAGACTTCTGGGCTGGCTGCCCGGGTTCAATCCTCGGTCGCGGCAAAGATTTATCTGATTACCAAACCCTTCCTTCACCTCTGACAAGACATCTTGTGAATGTGGGGAATGCCAGGCCTCCGCCGTGGTTCGGATTCCACGTTAAACTGTAGGTCCTCCATTTCATCTCACAATCACCCTACCATTACACATTAGCGTTAGTGCGTATAACCCGAACGGGTGGTAATNGGGTTCAATCCTCGGTCCCGGCACAGATTTATCTGATTACCAAACCCTTCCTTCACCTCTGACAAGACATCTTGTGAATGTGGGGAATGCCAGGCCTCCGCCGTGGTTCGGATTCCACGTTAAACTGTAGGTCCTCCATTTCATCTCACAATCACCCTACCATTACACATTAGCGTTAGTGCGTATAACCCGAACGGGTGGTAATACGCGGTGCTAATAATAATAATAATAATAATAGTTTTAGACATGTTATATTTTGCTAGCCAAGATATTTATGTTCGGTCCATAACTTGTCTTAAACAGAACACAAGATGCACTTAAGTACGAGCCAAGACGATTTCTAACCGTTGACTTCACAAAGTTCATTGTTGTGACGTATGGATGACATGACTGTCAAAGTATTATTGATTTTCAAAATATTATACCACGTTGAGAAAAGTTTTATTTAATGTTGTTTATTTTTTCATATCGACGTGACACTCAAATCTTGTTCACGTGCCATATATGTGTTATTTCTGCCTTTGAGCACTCAACCACCGAGGTGGTTAAGACCTAGAGAGAGTGTCAATGTAAGAGGAACATAAAAGAGTTTTATGATCAATGATTTGACTGAATGTTAAATGGGGTCAGACATTTACTTTCACTTTGTTGTTGTGTTTCGGCTATTCATTTCTTTGTTCTTGTTTGAGTGAAAAGCGAATTCGTTTCCCAAACAAATTATATCCCATTGTCTTTCCAATTTATGATACCTTAAAAATCGATGTCGTTCAATTTTCAACCCCAATAACAATGGGCTTTATTTGTTAAAGAACTTAAAGACTCGAAACCGTTTTGTTGCGAATGTTTGTTCTACTTAAGTTTGGGTGACCTGGCGGTCTAGGGGTAAGGTGTCAGACTTCTGTGCTGGGGTCCAGGGTTCAATCCTCGGTCCCGGCACAGATTTATATGATTACCAAACCCTTCCTTCACCTCTGACAAGACATCTTGTGAATGTGGGGAATGCCAGGCCTCCACCGTGGTTCGGATTCCACGTTAAACTGTAGGTCCTCCATTTCATCTCACAATCACCCTACCATTACACATTAGCTTAAGTGCGTATAACCCGAACGGTTAGTAAGAAGCGGTGCTAATAATAATAATATTAATACTTAAGTTTGGGGATATACATACAGTATACCCGTATTTGTATATGAGGGAAAATGGGAAATAATGTAGTAATATTCACCTTCAGTACACCCGGCTGTGATTCGAACCCTGACCCAGGCCAAAGTAAATACTTTGCATTTAGACCACGTGCCCACCAATGAGGTAAAAAAAAATTGTAAGGTTTCTTATATAGTTTTTTGTTTTGATTTTTACGTTTCACAAAAGAGCTATCAAAGCGTTAATACTATTATTATTATTATTATTATTATTAGCACCGCGTCTTACTACCCGTTTGGGTTATACTCAGCGTTAATACTAAAGTATAGCTTGGAAAAAGATTGAGAAATCCACAGTAAAAATAAAATGCTAAAAAAATACAGAGTATATCCTGGATTTGAACCATGGACTCTCCTTAAAAATCAACAGAGTGCAAGGCAAATACAACCTTTTCTGGTTACCTATAACCCTCTTCAGTGACCGAATGTTCTATGGCAGAGATGGGTAAATTACGGCCCGCCGGTGTATTCAATCCGGCCCGTTTATGATTGTTTGCATTATTAATATATTTAAAATTATTCACGTGAATCTATTATTAATTAAAGTCTTTACCATGCCAATTTTTTTATTTTTCATTTGAACTTTCTGTAAGTAAGTTTGCACAACCTCGGTCTATGGCATCACTCCCATGTTAGGCTAGCCTTCTAAATACGGGGAGATCAGAGTTCGAGTCTCATTTGGGCCTACTAATAGTGATTTTTTCTAAAATGGTTTCCCATTCTGCTTCTACTCAAATGCAGATGGATTACCACTAAAAATGCTTTCTTCCTCATCTCTGCCCCGTTAGAGTAATTATATATGCATATAACCTGAACAGATAGTAAAACGTGGTGACTAATGAATGCTGATTATTTTAATGTAAATTTAAACTCATCCTGTGTACCTAGTTTAGCAGGTATATGTATTTAAAAAAACTGGAAGATTAATGTAATTATAATGAATAAAATACTTTTAAGAGGTTTTAAATCATGTTTATTACAAAAATGTAAAATTATATATATATTTATATATATATATATATATAAGAACTTTAGATAACTTATATTCAAACTAAGTTACATTTAAACTCTATAGCATATTATTTTAAAAGTTGATACAAATCTATTATTTCATATGTAACAAATAGAGGAAAGTAACATAATATGGGTATATTCTGATAAGATATATGTCAAGTGCTGCAAACTGATAATACCAAAACCTTATGAAATATATAATTGTTAGCAATACTTGTCTTTGACCACATTCAGCAACATAAGTTTGTAAAGAAAATGTCAAAAAAAGTTTAAGGGAGGTTGAAATATTTGTGTTTTATTTTATTTTGAACATGTATAGGCTCACAACAAAATGAAAAGTAGAAAAGAGACACTTCGGCCAACAAACTGTATAATACTACGAATTAATTCAAGATATAATATTGCTGTGATGATATTTAGGTTGTCTATAGCTCCGTGGTCGAGCGCCTAGCACCACTGTACGGAATAGATACCGTTTAACTAGCTATTAATTGCTCCTTGGTCGAGCACTAATTAAATCGGTATATTTAATAAATGAAAGAAAGATAACTATTTATGGCTGTTGATTCACACACGGTTTATTCAAATGACATCTGTTAATTACTGATACATACTCCAATTAAATGCTTGCTATTAATGCACACATGTGATATTAATGTAAGTTATTGTATTCTGTGTTAGACTGCGAGAGCCAGTGCCAGTGTGTGGGTAGGTGCTTGGGTGCGTTGCTTGTGCCTGACTGACTTGTGTGACTTTCTTGTGCCCTTGCCTCTTGGTCCCTTCGTCAACAGTGTAAAAATTAACTAATAGAAAGAGTTCTGGCAACGGGTGTTGTGAAGGCTAGCTTCTTATTGTTATAGGGAATTGGCGTCCTTTGCCAAATACTGCGGAGTTGTTCTTTTGACAGAAAAAATTATATAACAAATATATTTTAATGGTGTAATCTTTTACACATTATTTCTGAAAAGCGCGTGTTTCTTCATGGATGACTCATAAAAGGATACTCTACATATATTACTTTAAAGAAAAATTACCTTCATCCATAACTTTTTACATATTTTAGAGGGATTCAAATCAATATCATTACAACTGCTTTCAAGGTTTATATTAATGCAAACATTTTATTTTACACTGTGTCTTACTACGTTTACAAGCTATATGCAAAAGCACTAATTAGCTAAGTAGTTAGGGATGAAGAAGGCTGAATTTAGAGGAAGGGTACCCTCATTTGCTTGGGGGAGAGTATAAAACCATTTTGGAAAACCTGCCTCAGTACACCGAACCTGGATTTTAACACCAATATTCCTGTCAACAGCAGTCTAGTATATTGCGAGAGTGACGCCTTATACAAAATATAAACTAAACCTATTTTAAAAAACACAGTTATCCTTCTTAGAGACATTGAAAATTTTAGTTATTTTAAAATAACCGTTTACAAACGTGTTTGGTATTTTATAGATAATAACCCATAAGATATTAATTTTATAAAGCAACTGTTAATTACTAATTAATATTGTATTATACTTGGTTTTTATTTGGATTTTTTTTTAAGAAAGCCAGAATGATTTTAGTAAATAAACTACACACTTTTTATTCCTCGTGACTTTACCACCCATGTCAATGGAAATTCACACCTGGATGATATCTAATCTACACCATCACCTGAGATTCCTAAACAAAGGAATCTACTGTAAGACGTTTTGTCTACACAAGAAAATAATTTATAAAGATCTAAGATTAAACTTACTCCTTTACAATTAAGTTTTTTTCTTAATTTGACAGTTCTTCACAACCCGTTCACCCAGTCAAGCTAAATCCAATCTCGTCAGTTAGGACAACTAGAGATTAAATTCCTGTCCCAACAGCAAGGAATGATACAAAAGCAATATCAATTAGTTTGCCGTACAAAACGGAATTTGCTTTATCAAAAACAAAGCAAAAACAGTAAAATATATATAGCAATAATAAGGGATATAATTAAACCGGACAGCCAATAACTCCAATTTGGCACAAATATGATCGTTGTTGATAAACACATTGGTTGAAGAGGAAGTCAAAAGATTTGAATGTTGAATTTTTTTTTTTCAAAGTCCTATTTTTAGAAGTTACTGAAGGTCAAGAGTGTATCCGGGACGTAATTTGTCTCAAATAGGTTCACACTGAATATACATGTTCTGATCCTAGAAAAACTTTGTTTGCGATATCTATAAATATCCTCCTATAGTTATTCTCAACTTTAGGGACTAAAAACTTACAAGCTATTTTATAATTCTTTATTTTTAAATATGAAACCATGGTAATTATAAATTAAAATTCCGGTTGTGTCTACTAAGAGTGGTTTTTCCTATCCTCCTTCCACGAAAATGTGGGTAGAATACTTCCAAAATGGTTCCTTCCACATCCCTAACCCATTATAATAATTATAGTATATGACCCACCTCGGTGGCATAGTTGGCTAACACGCGCATTTTGTGTTGAGGTTGACTGCCGAGGATGGGGGGAGATTAAGGTTCGAATTTCGGCCGGGTAAACTGGGGTTAGTTTTTCCTAAATGATTTTCCCCTCTCCTTTCCCGCAAATGCGGGCTAACTTCCTCTAAATTCAACCTTCCCAATTCCTAACCCACAAGCATAATTATTACTTATTCGTATTATTCGATCGAGTAGTAAGACCCGGTGATCAATAAATAATAGTAGAAATATAACATATGCGTAGCTCTATACACTAAAACCCGCCTCGGTGGCGTAGTTGGCTAACGCGCTTGTCGTGTTGAACCGCTCGACTGCTGATGACGGGGAGATCGAGGTTCGAATCTCGGTCGGGTGAACTGGGGGTGGTTTTTCCTGAATGGTTTTCCACTCTACCTCCACGCAAATGCGGGTTCACTTCCTCTAATTCAACCTTCCCAATTCCTAATCCATTAGAGTAATTAGTAATTAAAGCGTATAACCCGAATGGGTAGTAAGACGCGGTGCTAAATATTATTATTATTATTATTATACACTAAACTGGTAGTAAGACGAAGTGATAAATATCTATATACATTATGTATATTAATGTCAAAATAATTGCTTATTCTTAATAAAGAGCAAATTATTCCCATTATGTAACTTATATAGCACATCTTTGCCTGGCATTCCCTGCGCTTTAACTGAATCCAATCTTCTTTTTTTTAATATATTACTTAAAACACCTTTGGTCATGCGCTGTACGTCCCTGACTTTTCAATTTTGTGGTTGAACAAGAACTATTATTAATTTGATATTAAGATTAGCTTCATAATCTTAACATTCCGTTTTAGCTGAAAATTAATAAATTCAAGATGTTCATTACACCTCATTCCCAAGTTGGTTTCAGGTGACATAGGATACATTTCCAACCCATAGCGTAATATTACGCTTACAACGCTACTGCCCGCATAAATAAAGCAAGATCAATCTGTTTAATAAGGGTATCCAATGCTTGTGTGAAGTAACTGAAATTAGTAAACAACTTAGACAAACCAGTCAATTACAGTTTATATCCGCCTCGGTGGCGTAGTTGGCTAACGCGCTAGTCGTGTTGGGCTCGACTGCTGAGGATGGGGAGATCGAGGTTCGAATCTCAGTCGGGTGAACTGGGGGTGGTTTTTCCTGAATGGTTTTCCACTCTCCCTCCACGCAAATGCGGGTTCACTTCCT
>CABFOW010004929.1:8756-21474 GCA_902141385.1 Timema californicum | reverse complement strand
AAATGGAGGACCTACAGTTTAACGTGGAATCCGCACCACGGTGGAGGCCTGGCATTCCCCACATTCACAAGATGTCTTGTCAGAGGTGAAGGAAGGGTTTGGTAATCAGATAAATCTTTGCCGGGACCGAGGATTAAACCCCGGCCGCCAGCACAGAAGTCTGACACCTTACCCCTAGACCAACAGGTCCCCCAAATCAGCGCAATCAATGAACTTCGTCATTGCTCCCCGGATAGCCACAATAACAGAAGAAGTTGAGGAGAGTACAGACATATTGGGAGTTTAGAATAGATCTACAGCTTAAGGCCTTTGTTTCATTATTAGAAGTCCGACACTTCAGATCAGTCTGTAGCGTGCTTGTCTACTTTGTTAAGGGTCCAAGCTTCAATTACCAGCATTTCCAAAAAAATTGATCTTTTGTGAATTGTGGAGCTCCCCTTTCACAGTGATGAATCAATGGCTGGGAGCTGGATATTTTATCTATTCTAGATATAAGTTAGTTTGTAAGTCGTGTGCAGATGTAGTCAGTTGACGTAGACACATTGATGGGATCATTAAAAAAAATCGCGTTAGAGATTTTTACTGATGCCAAAGTTTAATGTTCACCTGAAACCTGAAAAAAGGGATTTTTGCAATGCCATATGATTGACTTTCATTCTGGCTGTCTGTTACTGGGACTAGAGATGAAACCATGTTACTGGGACTAGAGATGAAACCATGTTACTGGGACTAGAGATGAAACCATGTTACTGGGACTAGAGATGAAACCATGTTACTGGGACTAGAGATGAAACAATTTTACTGGGACTAGAGATGAAACCATTTTACTGGGACTAGAGATGAAACCATTTTACTGAAAGGGTTTAAACCTGGTATCTAGGGCTTTCATAAGATTGCTCGGAGGGCTTTTAGGAACAATCCATACGACCGTAAAACTAAATATAGTTTACTTAAGGCCGAAAAGATTAAAAATTCAATTTTATCCTAATTTGCTTTAATGATTTTGATTAAAACTCTAATCTAGGCACTGTTTAACACCAAAAAAATAAAATTATGCATCTCATTTTCTCATGAAAATTATTTTGAGAGTGCCTTAAATTAACGTAAACTTCCAGTTTTGATCATTTTCCCGTAACTATTCAAGCTACGAAATAACTTATCATTACTATTAAATATAAAATATTTTATTTTAAATGTTGGGCCTATTTTTATAAAACCAATAGTTTCTGAGCTGTTGGCAAATATGTAATTCAACTCAAGATCGGGGAAATGTTATACCCTTTGGTGAACAGTGATGTTACTTTTCCACTGTTTTTTTATGTAACAGAATATTATTTCATTTTTTATCTTTAATTTTTGTAACACTGTATCTTTCACATAACTTACTAGTTTTAAGTAAATGTAATCCGCCTCGGTGGCGTAGTTGGCTAACGCGCTTGTCGTATTGAGCTCGACTGCTGAGGACGGGGGGATCGAGGTTCTAATCTCGGTCGGGTGAACCGGGGGTGGTTTTTCCTATATTGTTTTCCACTCTCCCTCCACGCAAATGCACGTTCACTTCCTCTAATTCAACCTTCACAATTTCCTAATCCATTAGAGTAATTAGTACTTAAAGCGTATAACCCGAATGGGTGGTAAGACGCGGTGCTAAATATTATTATTATTAAGTAAATGTATCCCTTTTTAGGTAAAGGCGCAAGAGAGTCCTTGAGGTGCACCGTTCCATTTATTTTTAAGGTACCGAGAACACAGTGATAATATTGTCCATACATTCACTGATTGATCTAAATTATAAGTATTGTAGATTGATTCTGGTCATCTTTGGCGGGGAAATTGGGGCTAGAATCCTGGTCGAATGTATTTAGAGTATTTTTCCATTATAGTTTATCACTCTCCCTCAACGCAAATTAAGGCACATCTCCTCTATATTCTACCTCCGTTTGTGCCCCCTTCGTTATCTGCCTCATCTCCTTCCCTTCCCCCCCTCCCCCAAATAATTTTAAAAAATAATTAATTATATTACAGTAGTTTGCACCAAATATCAATTTCCAGCTGTAAAAGGTATTAGTAAATGCCCTAAAAGGTAAATACATGTAGGTCAAGTAATTAATGCTAGAAGCTACATATTTATACATATAAGGGTTGATTTCTCTCCACCCCTTAATTTAATTTTCTTTCCTAACGAACTTGAGTTGTATAAAGGTACAAAGGACAACTGCATTGAGTTTGAATTAAATTGTTTAATGCGTTCGAAATTATTGTGAGACATATTCACTGTAGCGTGTTTTACTATTTACAAATTATATATATTTACACTTAAGGGTACAACATTGGTACAACTATCATACATCAATATAACACGTACAATACTCGGTCACCGTGTCCACGTCTCTAGTATAACACGACCAGTCCCAAACGCATTCCCAGGAAGACTACTCTGCTACCTGGCTATTTGCAACTGTCGCCCTCACCCCCTCTTTCCACATTCTAGTTACAGAGGTTGGTACGCTCACTGCACTCGCAAAATAGTCACTACAAATATCCGTTACATCACCATAGACTGACTGACAAATTCAAATCAGTGGAGTTAATACGAAGAACCCGTTTCATTCGTTCAATAAATATAAGACTAAGACTATGGTTTTATTTGATTTTACACTATAATAATATTTGCAAGATCACCTTTACAAGGAGATTACTTTACAATCAGGCAAGCAAAAATTTACCTCCCCAAATGGTTTTTCCTTCTGTCACGTAAGCAAGTGCGNCCCCCCCCCCCCAAATCGCGGGGACCTGTGCCACTACACCATTTGCACACTTCTAATTGCGACCCTGAGCAAACCAAAACCAGGTACCCATTTGCAGGACCGCCAGGGCTCCAGCCGGGCCCAGTACCAGGGCCCCCCTCTCTTTGAACTACTCAACTTTATAAGGGGTGAAACTTTATTAGTCTAGGGAACAGTTAGAAAAAAATGTTTCTTTAGGCTTTTTTGACCCCCGATCTAAAGTGAGACCTGGGGATTCTCCCTCAGCAAATGTTTGAAAATGGTATGCCCTTAAATAATATTTGGAACGGTCCTCTTTCAAAAATCTTTTGAAATTCGTATATATTTAAAAACTTCTTAGAACGTTCTTAACCTGAAATTTTTTGGAAA
The DNA here is from genome assembly GCA_902141385.1 of Timema californicum. NCBI lineage: Eukaryota > Metazoa > Arthropoda > Insecta > Phasmatodea > Timematidae > Timema > Timema californicum. The sequence continues at coordinate 18,319 of CABFOW010004929.1, read as the reverse complement.
ATTAGATGACTATTAAAGAATCTATTTGAAGTGGTCTTCCCTCACCAAATTTTTAAAAATTGAGTGTCTCTAGAAATTATTTGGAGTTTTGTACAAGGCCATTTTCCAGCTTAATACTTGAGAATGCCAGAGGAGAGTAAAATCAATCTAGAAGGGGAGGGGGAACTATAATCCAGAGGAGGAGGGGACTTATTCAAGTAGAGGAGGATTATTTCTAGCAGGGGGGAAACGCCCCGCTACCATCCTGTTCCTCTCCCACTACTCTACCTAGGTTTTATTTTTTATTTTTTTATTTTTTTCAATTTTACGATGGAAACAAATCAACATAGGGCCCACACAAATGAATATGTAACTGAACACTGAAATGTTAAGCACATGATTACATAAATATGATTAGATTAAATTAAATTAAATTTGATTTACTTGCCCAACTTTCTTCACACACCACATTTGAATTCAACAGAAAAATAACTACACTCCGATACAATTTGCAAACACTTCGAAACGGAGTAAAAGATTGGACCGAACCACCGATATAGGTTAGTTGTAAAAAAAACCTTGAGTTGCTCCGGAGGAAATACCAGCCCAGGGACTGGGCATGCACTGTTCCTTAGTATGGATGGACATTTTATTGTTTAACATTCATGTGGGTTTTTTTCTTTCATTAACTATCATTTGTTCTTAAACTTGAACCCTCCTTAGCAAAATTAAACCACAATAGGAGATCCAAAAGTATAACATCAAAAAGGGGCAGAATAAAGGGCAATAGAAGTGAGTAGCTGGAGTTCTTGTTTTGAATGTCTGAGTATAAACATTCGAAACTCAGAGCACGGAACTCACACTGGTCGAGGGAATGATATGTTGACGATCGTCCTCAAAGAAAATTATATATATGTATATATGTACCCATAAAGAAAAATATAAGAAAACACACATATGACCTAACATTAAAGAAAACTTGAAGTTGCATTGTTGGTATTTATTCATAAATAACATAATTAAATGTATAAGAATATGAATAAGTTCGAACAATATATAGAAATATTAATAAATCATAATGATAGTCAAGTTGGCAAACAAATAGTATTCTTTAAGATTTATAATTATTGATGTAAGAAACAAAATATCAAAGTTAAATGTAGATTTACACTCAAAACAGCTGCATCAGAAAAGAACATTAATAATTAAATCGTTTCTTTCCGCACGGAACAAACTAGTAAAGTTATGTGACCCTCGTAAAAAAATATCAATTACAAAATCTATCTTCATTATTTACAAAGGTGAGTTCTCAAACTTCCCTCATCCTTTATAAATCCTCTATACACATTCCCGTTATACACAAGATCCTAACTAAATTACACAATCATAATAAGGTCAATAGATATTCTCAAGAATTAATTTTAAACTACAAGTGGAACCTGTTTTGTTATATTTATAGACGACAAAACCAAAATTGGCTGCAAAATATCAATATTATTCCTCTTTATAAAGTTTCTTCCATCTCACAATCAGACCAGAAGTTATATCCTCAAACTAATCGATCTCCGCAAAAATATCCTAAGTATCGAAATCTTCAATAGTAAAGGAAGTATCGATACCCATAAAAATAGACCAAGTATCGATATCTATATAATTATCAACTTTTTTTATACTTGAAAAAATTCAACATCGATCTAAGATCTACATGCATTATAAATTTCCCATTGCAAAATTAATAATATATTGCCAAAACAAGAATTTTTAAAAGTTAATTAATAATGATGAAGTAATACTAAGCCGAAAAAGAAATTTGTTCTTACATTTTAACTATCTTAAGCCTTAGTATCTTATTCCACCATTCAAGCTAAGTCCAAGATTGCTGACAAGATTACTGACCGGTACTATATATATAAGAAAACCCAAATAACATGGAGACAGGATACATGGTGGGGGAATACATATGGATCACCAAGGGGGGNATAAAAAAATTGTCTAGCAACTTGAAAATGCAGTTACGTAAAAACAGCCAAAAATGAACATGGTCTAAGGGCAACGATAGTGCTCCGTCACGAATTTCACTCCTGAGAAGTGCTCCGCGACTCAAAAAGTTTGGGAACCGCTGTTCTAGATTATAGTAGAACAACCTCTCTTCACAGCTCAATCTCTTTGGAACGCCTTTGGTTGTGTGGCGCATTCTAGTGGGCGCCGTTAGAACCTTGATGGCAGTGGCTAGTCTATCTCGTGGCGCGGCTATGCTCGGTTGTGTTGTGTCCGACTCGTAGTCATAGATGCAGGGACGGTGAAACGGAGTAAGCTGTATATTTTCCTGACTCGACTCTCCTATGCTTGTAGCCAAATGCTACAAACTTGTTACTATGGATCTTGGTCCCATGCCCTGTACCATGCTACCAATGAGTTCCCATTTCCTCGGGGTAGGTCTGCCCATTTGTCATCAAGCAAAAAATAACCACGTCAAAAATTGATTATTCAGTAAATATTTTTAACAAATTTGGTTTTCATTAACAAAAACAATAATTTTAAACTTAAAAAAAGGTATATCTTCTTATTATTTGTGTGTCAAACAAATAGGCCTACTTAATACCACAGTTTATTTCATAGCCTATCACTCTTGTTTGAATAATAATGAAGATTTATTAATATTATTTGAGCATATTAGCTTATATACATTTATAAATTTACTCGTAACAATTAGTTTGTTATATCAGGAAATTACTTTTAAAAATTTGATTTTATTCATGTAAATATTCAGTATATAGCTAATTTAGTAATTATTTTAATAGTTCTCGCCAATATATTTGCAAAATAGTATTTTGTTGCTATCCCCACTCCAGTCAGGATAGGCTTAGTGGTTTGGGTTAAGGATTGTCAAATAATTGTGTGGGTTATTTACAGTTGTTTCTTGAGTAGACACTAAATGGGATATACAGTGTGATGTAGTTGAACAAGTTAGGTTGGAGTAAATTAGATAAGCTCTCCGCTACTGTGAGAGTCTTTACATGACAACATTCCACTTCCTGACTTAACCTTGATGTTACGTCCCTAAATTATGGTGAAGGTTCACAACGCTTGGATTAGCCTCTTGAGATGTTTGGGGGAGGGGGGGCCCAAACTCCCCCGTGGTGTGCAGGGACTCCCGCACTTGGAATTATCTTCCAGGCTGATCATCGACCAGGCAGTGGGCAATATACAAGACACAAGAAGACGGGCCTCTTAATCCAATTCTCCTCCTTCCAGACACTATATCCCAAAACTCAGGATCTATATATCCTTCAAATAGGCTTTCCCCCCCTCGGAGTTGAACAACAACTATTTATAATTGATTTGAAATTTGGCATAATGCTTTTTAAACAATAGCAATAAATACTATACGACCGCATGACTGTTGATGTATGAGAAATGACTATAGTGGTTTGGATTACATCATAAGTCACTTGGACACCTTTGGTAAAACAAAAAGATGGTCAAGCTATGAAAAATTTAAATTAACTTTTAGCTCCCTCTACTCTTTGAATACCAATATATTGATGACACTAAATCTTAAACCTACTAATTATTAAAAGATACAGAACTATACAAGTGGAAGTAGGCCTATGCCACTTGTATTTCTGGTAATACTGGATTACATAGACTTTCTCTTTGAAAAATAATATAGGGGATACCAGAGTTGTTTGGACGGCGGGCTAGCATGAAGCAGGACTAGTAACTCTTGTTATAATTGTTTGAGTGTGGGGATATCACTACCTTGATTGATGATCCATATACAATGCTTACGCTACTTCATTGGTGGACACACGGAGTGAACGTAAATATCATCTAATCGGTATTGCTATTGACTAGGATATTGGGGCTCTGATACCGACTGGGTATAATGAGGGTGGTTTTTCTCAAAATGGCTTCTCCCCACGAAAAATTCGGGGGAATATCCTATAAATTCCACCTTTATAATCTATTATTATTATTATTATTATTATTATTATTATTATTATTATTATTAGCACCGCGTCTTACTACCCGTTCGGGTTATACGCACTTACGCTAATGTGTAATGGTAGGGTGATTGTGAGATGAAATGGAGGACCTACAGTTTAACGTGGAATCCGAACCACGTTGGAGGCCTGGCATTCCCCACATTCACAAGATGTCTTGTCAGAGTTGAAGGAAGGGTTTGGTAATCAGATAAATCTGTGTGGGGACCGAGGATTGAACCCCGGCCGACAGCATAGAAGTCTGACACCTTTACCCCTAGACCGCCAGGTCACCTACTTTTGATATTGTTGAGCATACATTTATAGACAGTGTATAGAAAATGTCCATGGTGTCAGACAGTAATCGAGTTATATCGACGAGTATAACAACTTCCAAGTTTGAAGGGACCATCAATTTAAAAGGTATTCTCACACTGGAGCATTTCTTAAAGGAATAGCAGTTTGGAAGCATCAAAAACACTAAAAACATGCTTAGTTATTTTAGAATGTCTTGTGACCCCATTAAACATGACTGAGGGTTCGGCCAGACTTACAAGCGAGCGCGTGATTAGCAGATAGCTCTCGATAGTTGTTGACGAGGAGGCTCCGAATCTTGGACTCAGTGAACTGAGGGTGGTTTTTGACAAGTCATTTATTGTTGTGGTTTTCTCATCCTCTCTCCATGCTAATGGTGATCCTTATTTGTAAAGGCCTACTTTGATAATATTGAAGTATTTTAACATATAAGTTTCACACACACACATATATATATATATATATATGGTTTATGATCTTACCAATTAAATTAGGCTGTTAGTAGCAAGTGTGCAAAATCTAACGATAGTAATAAAAATGTCAAAATGATAAGTTTTCCCAGCACTCAATGAACCAACATACAATAATATTGCCTAGCGCCTGTAAACTATACTGTACCGGTTCGAGCGCTTGCTCCCTCGCTCCAGTCTGGCCACCTCTCATTACAAACAATGTGTTCTAGTTTATATTTTAGTCGCTCGCGCGCTCACTCGCCCAGTATGGTCGTCCCCTGAGGCTTATTTATTTTAGGAAGGTTGGATCTGTTTTACTAATTCTTTACTATAATCTCAAAACGTCAACTTTTCAAGTTAAACGTCGTTGAAAGTGAGCCAATTTTACCATTTAAAGATATTTTTTTAAATCATTATACTTGTGATGCGAGTTTTTTTTAAATCTATGCATGTTAAAATAAGTATGATTCTTAAAACATTAATATTATGACGTCAACAAAAAATTGCTGTCTATTTAATGACAGCATTTTTTTATAATTTTAAATTTATTTTATGTATCTTACATGCACTTTTTGAACCTACTAATTATATCAGACCATGACTTATTGACTAACTTAAACCTAGATCAGACACAACATCCAGTTTCTGGACGTTAATTTATCACTGCGAAAGTGTAAACCCACATTTTATCTATGTTAAAATTTTCGGGCCATACCAGGAATCGAACCTGAAACCCTCATAGCTCAATATTGACTATTGAGCTCTACCAAATGAACTAAAGTGCCAGACTATTATTATACTACAATCAAGGTATTGTTCCGAGAACATTGCCATAGTATAAATATGTATAGGCTATTGCTGTATTGACGGTAAAATTATATCTCTAACTACTATACTGTGAGCTCGACTGCCGAGGACGGGGAGATCGAGGTTCGAATCTCGGTCGGGTGAACTGGGGGTGATTTTTCCTGAATGGTTTTCCACTCTCCCTCCACGCAAATGCGGGTTCACTTCCTCTAATTCAACCTTCCCAATTCCTAATCCTCCTAATCCATTAGAGTAATTAGTACTTAAAGCGTATAACCCGTACGGGTAGTAAGACGTGGTGCTAAATATTATTATTATTACTATACTGTGTACTGTTGATAGCTATAAATATATGTATGACATGTGTATAATTTTACTCATACCTAGTAACAAAATATATATAGTTACTATACCTATCGTCGTGACTTGTATACGAACTGAAATATACGTAGTGTACAACAATTATTTATTGTTTTTTGTGTTTTGACCATAAAAATAATGTTTTTACACCTTTTGTTTTGATTTACATACACGATACTCTATTATTGTACTCATATAAGTACTGTTGTTACAGTTTTTCGTGTATTTTGTTGTGACTTACATATGATCTGAAAATCCAACAAATACTATGGTTTGTAAACAAAAATATTGTTTTATAGTTATTATTATAATCTACCTTTTGCTCCTCCCAATACCACTTAAATAATTTATCGTTATATTCATGGTAAGAGCTGGGTACCTATGTTACCCCTAAATACTCATTAATTAGTGTATCTTTTCCCCTGACAAAATCGTACTGCAACTACCACGTTTGGTCATATTTACATAAGTATGGGGTTTTCTTTTTAATACTGCGTCTTACTACCCGTTCAGGTTAAACGCTTATCTACTAATTACGCTAATGGTTTTAAAGCTTAGGAAGGTTATATTTAGAGGTTTTAGTGTTTAAAAGTTTTTAGTTTTAAAACAAGGTCAGGGAATTGTGGAGGAAGGGGAGTGAACGGAGCTGATGTTTCAAAGGGTACAGAAAGAAAAAAAACACATTTTGGTTCGGTATAAATTGATATATTCTAGTAGTTAAAAAGTTCATCACAGATAACCAGAAAATTAAAATTGGTCCTAAAAAAAATTTTGGCTCAGAATTTCACACTTTATTAGAAAAATAAATTTGTGTGTGTTAGGAAATCCCAATATGGTAAGGCGGGGATCAATATATACATCTATAACAGTTCATTATTTCATTTTTGCCTTTGTTGAACTGCGATGTTCTTGTTTCAATTTTTATTTTGTGATCACTTTTAGGCAAAGATAACAAATTTTTAGATTACTGTAGCCTATATTCCTATTTTGACATTATATTTTGGTCAACCCACCTATTTTTCACGTTTAGTCACATAATTTAATATTTAAAAATAACTATTTTTATTTGTAAACATTTATTTGTGATTGATTTAAATATTATCGATTACCTTGTGGATATTAATGTAAATATTTTCATGAGTTTTTTATCAACAGTAAATATTGCAACCTCTATGCTGGATTAAACACAAAAATAGGTGTATAAGCTTGAAATGTAGGTCAGTTTTACCTTAAATATCTGATATTATGTGGACCTACAGTACATTTCCAACACCTTAGTCCGATTGTTAGGCCGTCTGTTTACCGAACTAAGGGTCACAGATAAGAACTATTAGCACCGCGTCTTATCTACCCGTTCGGGTTATACGCACTTACACTAATGTGTAATGGTAGGGTGATTGTGAGATGAAATGGAGGACCTACAGTTTATGGTGGGATCCGAACCACGGTGTCACAGATAAGATTCCAGGCACGGCTCAAATTTTTATCATTTATGAAACTAGAGTTTCACCTTTCTCGGTATTGTTTTAACAGCGTGTTTTCTTACCCGTACAGGTTATACGCTTATGTATTGATTGCCTTAGTGGTTTTAGGGATTATAAAGGTTTTATTCAGAGGAAATGTACCCACATTTGCATGGAGAAAGTGGGGGGGAAACCATTTTGTAAAAAAAAGTACACTTGACTGAGATTCTAACCTCGATCTTCCCGTCATCGGCAGTCTAATCTATTGCGAAAGTAGATCGTTAGACCACTCGGGCACCAAAGCGGGTCTTTTTACAATAAACTGACGGCCAAGAGACTGGTTGTTATGTATGTTCTAGAATTAAGTTATAGTATGATTTTGGTAGGAAGAACAGTAGAATTTAGTTACTAAAGTTATTAAAACAAAGTTAATATCTTCATACATAAAGTCATGTATTCTGCAGATGTTACTTTTGATAGATATTATCAATACCTTTAGAATAACACAAATAATATAAGAAAATTGTATCAATGTTGGCCGCAAAGAAATATGTTTTGATTTTCTCTACTGTTCTTCCAATCAAAATCACAGTATAGTTTTAAAGTCATGTGCTGATATCAAGTGGTTTATAAAGTGCTTGTTATTATTACTAGCACCGCGTCTTACTACCCGTTCAGGTTTTACGCACTTACGCTAATGTGTAATGGTAGGGTGATTGTGAGATGAAATGGAGGACCTACAGTTTAACGTGGAATCCGAACCACGGTGGAGGCCTGGCATTCCCCACATTCACAAGATGTCTTGTCAGAGGTGAAGGAAGGGTTTGGTAATCAGATAAATCTGTGCCAGGACCGAGGATTGAACCCCGGCCGCCAACACAGAGGTCTGACACCTTACCCCTAGACCACCAGGTCACCCAAAGTGCTTGTTAAATACCCCTAATTAAAAGAAAGGCCCCATATTTGTTCAACAGTCTGACATTGTAAATCACTAGCAGACTAGTTTAGAAAGTAAACGAGACTCTGACCAATCATGTGTAGAGTCGATTCGATTGTTTCTCAGCCACAAGCATCCTTTTTTGTATCAAGATTGACTCGCGTCTAGGTTCAAGGCGCTAATGTAATTTAAGATTCATTTCCACTTGAGTCTAGGTTAAATCAATTCATTGACCTATCGCAGGGTTTGCTGATGGTTTGTTGCCTTGTCATCAAAGCTTGGTAAGACTGGACAAGTGAAGGCCTAAACACAGACTCTGTATCCGTGGGGTGACCAGGTGGTCTAGGGGTAAGGTGTCAGACTTCTGTGCTGGCAGCCGGGGTTCAATCCTCGGTCCCGGCACAGATTTATCTGATTACCAAACCCTTCCTTCACCTCTGACAAGACATCTTGTGAATGTGGGGAATGCCATGCCTCCACCGTGGTTCGGATTCCACGTTAAACTGTAGGTCCTCCATTTCATCTCACAATCACCCTACCATTACACATTAGCGTAAGTGCGTATAACCCGAACGGGTAGTAAGACGTGGTACTAATAATATTAATAATGTATCCGTAGGTCCATAGTTTGTCAGTGGCGCTTAAGGAATTATATTCACGTCTACGCAGTCTGGATCCTTAATCAAGTGACCGTGAAAAAAAATGAGATATTCAGAGATTAAGCCTTCGAAAGAACAAGCGCTAAGTATTGAGCCGATTAATAAAAGAAACTCAAATAACCTTTTTTGAGAAAAAGTTGAAATGTAGGAAAAGTAGGCCTACAATCACAATAAATATATTTATAGCACAATTTGTGCTATCAAACTTATAATTAGTGTTTGCTTTTGTCTGAAAATGCAAAAACAAATAGACATAAATGTTAACAAAGCAATATAAGTTGTAATTTTTGTGTTTTTATTTCTATGCGCGCAAACATAATATTTACTTAACCGTGATTGGTAGTTCGTATAGGCCAGTCCTTAGAAAGTTGAAGTTAACCAACCTCTACGGAGTACGAACCTGGATAAGGATACAGATCAGGACTCCGAAGACAGAGCAATCTCACATTGGAGCATCGATTTTTTATTATTATTATTAGCACCACGTCTTACTACCCGTTCGGGTTATACGCACTTACGCTAATGTGTAATGGTAGGGTGATTGTGAGATGAAATGGAGGACCTACAGTTTAACGTGGAATCCGAACCACGGTGGAGGCCTGGCA
>CABFOW010004928.1:38948-49103 GCA_902141385.1 Timema californicum | reverse complement strand
GTTTTTAACTAACTTTTAAAGACCAAACTTTTCCTTCACTTGTCCATTCCACGGATCATGAAGTATATGGTCAATCTCCCCTTAAAATATAAGACAAGTTTGCCAAATCCGGTCCAGCCAAAGCACAACACCTTACGACATGAGCATCGATGTTCGATGTTTTTTATTGTATGTACACATTCAAACTGATGACTGTGTATTTGCAATTTAATATTAAGTTTCGAACCATTTAAAGTCATTATGTCAATAAAAGCCATCCAAAATAACTGATTTAATATGATTTTTGATAGGTAATTACGATATAGCTAGATGTCGGAGTATTGGTAATAAACAGACAAAGCGTACCATTCCCAACGGAAAGCACCCACGTTTCAACCTCGCACCACCGGGACAGACTAACAAAAACAATAAATCGCCTGAAAGGTAAAATCGCCTCAAAACTAGTTTTCATACATTCTGTAGATTATTCTTTGTGGTCATTTTTAATTCTATGTATTATTATTATTATTATTATTGTCATTTACGGTATGTATTTTAATAATCGTGTTACATTTTAGTTGAACCGTCATTTTTATCTTTGCTATCTGAACTAAATAACCATTTTTTTAAATATTAATCTATATTAATAAAAGGAAGTGTTTGTCTGTGTGCAATGCCCAGCCAAATCTACGGAGCGCAGAGATTTGAAATGCGCCTCATAACCGGATTTTTAAATTTTTTAATTAGCTATTTAATTAGGCTATTTTTAACAAATTTTTGGTGGGTCATGGGCAACCAACGTGCGTGATTGCTTGTCTAGTAATATTGTGATCACTTTATTATTATTATTAATAATAATAATTATAATAATAAAACACATTATTAAACCAAGTTAAACAGCTCTGTTGTTTTTCTTAAATTGAATCTTCGGTGGTTCTGGGTTTGAAACATTGATGTTTATAGACCGATGTTTTGCAAACATCGATGGCACTTCGCAGATGTTAAATATCGATGTTCATAATATGCTATCTATGATTCAAACCCTATAATATTTGGCAACAGTTAACCGAGTGAATGTGCGAAGATAAAGCTTTATCCACAATACCCACAGTCTCTTCATAAGTGAAATTGAACGAGCGATGGACATCGAACGTGTTTTAACATCGGTGTTTATTGGGCGATGATTTTCAACCATAAATGTTGAAGGTTCGATGTTCGCGCCATCGAAGTTTAGCTGATCAGTTACCTCATTGACGTACGTATTTCAAATGTCACTACAGAACATTTGATTGCTGAAAATAATCGACCAACAAACAGTTTTAAAATGTACGTATAGGCGAAACGAGGGTTATTATTAACTTACCTGTTGATAGGGTGGTATCGAATGGAAAATTATATATATTGTCACACCTTTGATTTCGGTACAAAATGTCAATGGCTAAAAATTATTAGCTACATGCGTGAGCATAAATTTTTTTTTAATATCATTGTGTTTAAAACATCGATATCCGATGTTAATTCCTAATCGTATGTGGGTAAAGCAGGACAAACATTGACAAATAAAATAAATCATTTAGAAAGAAAGATGGTTTATAAATGAATGTTTTTACAAACGGTAGATGACGAATTGTAGTTATAATTATTATTGGACAATATCAAGTATACCGGTTATTTTCAAACAAGTATTTTTATTTTATATGTATGTATTATGTATTTATTTTATTTTTTTATGAACATGATTTGTTTGAATACAAATTCAAGTTTATGATTCATTTGACTATACATGTACTCAAAATAGTTAATTTGTTTATTTGAAAATAAATAGATTAAAAACACCGGTTTTATTAATAAAATCTTTTTTTATATAAAGAAGATAACGATATTTTTAAAAACTCGATGTTTTCTTCCTCATCAATAGTTTTCTTTTGATGTACATCATTAATATGGATGAATTAAAGTAGAAGTACATTTGAATTTTAACATCTAGCTGACTAGTGTAATTTAATCGTTTATCGAAATAAAGTTTGATTTTAAAATTGCATTCCTCAACAAATGAAAGACTTAAGAATTTCAATATTAAATTAGTTGGATTATTTAGGTTTATAATTGATATAGGGGGCTGATACGGCAAGAAGCACGTATAAACCCTATGCAAAAATTTAACGGTTCGTTGTAGGGATACCGTTTTATTAATCTAGTGACTTGAAGTTGATTGTGGAATCATCAAACTTATATATATAAATAATAGCTATCTATCATTGACTTTGGTTTATTATTTATCACTATATCTTTTATTTTAAATAAATGTTTTTATATACACATTTAATAATGATTTATAATATATCAAATAGCTAATTTACTCAATATATTTGTCAAAAAAACTAATCATAAAGTATTATCAATTAACATTCAAGTTTTAAAATGATTTTAAGAATTAAAGAGAGAATGCGATCTATCGGTGATGTTTGAAAATACTTCCTACTTGGTCAAGCACGGTGTTAGATATATTGGTCTGCTTGCTTATGAGATAACTACAGTGATTGTCATTTGAAATAGATCGCACTAGTGTTTATGTTTTGAATTATATCAAGCTATACTCTTATCTAACTTTGTTTTTAGAAGAGCCATTTACTTTATTTGATGTGTGTGAAGGAAAGTGTCACACTAGACAAGTCGGAGACTTCGTATAGTGAAACTCAGAGATATAAAATTGTCAGCAAGGAGCAAGCAGACGTGGAATTAGAAGTGGAGGCTATTAAAACTACTTTAATTAGAGAATTCTAGCCTAACGAGTCACAACACACTTCTTGTCAACATATCACCCAGTTTGGTCACCGAGTTCTATAATTTAACTGGATGGACATTCTGTGGCTAAAATTTTCGAGCTGTCGTCTGCACACCATTAAGAGTGAAGGAAACTTTCGGGTATATCTTTCTCTCTTACACATATACAAGGCAATATGGCATTTCAGCATCAATCGCTAATTTTTATGAATATATTAGATATATCAATGTATGATTAGTTAAGCGAGATAAATGGGTTAATAAAAGAATTGAAGAGCATAACTAAGTTCAACACTCATTACTTGTTTCTTTAAATAAGTCGATTTAGACTAAAATAATACTTCCTACAAGTCTGTAAATTAAATGATCGTAGGAACGTAAGACTTCTAAACAAAGTTTATCATCCGAACAAATGTAATCAGGTTTTTAGTGAGCTTATTTAATTATAGGTTCTTCTCTCACTGATTGAGAGTACAATAGACATTCTTAACAGTTAGCTTTTACTTTACATCCATTAAAGTTTCGAGCCTGTGGCCTGGGGTCAGTTTTTTATTCAATTCGTATTATATTTTCCACCAACGGCTGGCTAGGTCAGCCATAGCTTCATATGCTTTATAATCTAACTTAAGACTAAGACACGCACAACATCAAGTCCCTGGCTGGATGCTCATCACTGTCAAAGGGTAAACCCACGTTTGACCAGTGGGGACCCTTTAGCTCATTAGACAATGTTGTGAATACATATATATATATAATCTCCTCTGAACTTTTAGAAGATTCGACATTGGCCTCTCCAGTCGATCCAGTATATTAACCCCCCGCCTAAACTTAGTGGTTTACACGCAATGGTACCAACTGTTTAAATATGAACAAGAAATTTCACCCAAAAGAGTAATAATTCTTACTATCAGTAAATTACAATGCTTTGAAAATATGTTGAATTAATATCTAACAGAGACATTTATCCACATCAATATACACATGGATAAGTAAATAATCTACAGGAACTGGGTGAAGAGGTTTAAACTAATTTTAAAAAGCTACACAAGCTTTTTGAACAGTGGAACAAAAAATATGTGTGTATAGTAAAAATAATGGGTGAAGAGGTTTAAACTAATTTTAAAAAGCTACACAAGCTTTTTGAAAAGTGGAACAAAAAAATGTGTGTATAGTAAAAATAAAACCCACGAAAACTTAATAAATTATCTTTTGTTTTCTCTAACAAGTTAATCTTGGTTAGGTAATTTATTATTTTATTTATGTTTCATCATTTTTAATTGGTTTCCATTTCTTACTTTTGTATTATTTGCCCCGCCCTGTCTTAGTACTTGTTCTGGTTAGATGCATACATTAAGCTAATTATATTATTATTGTGTGTTCTGTCTTATGACAGGTCCATTCCTTTTGTCAGTGAACTTAAATCGCCCATGTGCCCTGTCCTCTGCCTCCTTCTCCTTCCCGGCTTCCTAGAATTTTCTTCTTTCTTTCAAATCAAAAAATGAAAAGCCTCTGAAAATCAAAATTGGAAAACATAGAGCAGTTCAAGTTCCTAAGAAGTATGCTGACAGAGGATATATACCACACTAAGGAAATTAGGTCTAGGATAATTATGACCAAGGAATCTTTCAACAAGAAGAGGTCAATGCTGACCCAACAAGTTGAGTTTGGTACTAAGGAAGATACCGATGAAATGCTACATTTGGAACATCACACTGTATGAAGCAGAAACTTGGACTCTTATGGAAGAGCGAAAATAAATACTGAGAGCTTTGAAATGTGATTTTGGAGAAGACTTGAGAAGATCAGGTTGACAGACAGGGTAGGGTGACAAATGAAGTCCTTAGAAGAGTGGGTGAGAAGATCAGGTGGACAGACAGGGGGACAAATGAAGTCCTAAGAAGAATGGGTGGGAAGATCAGGTGGACAGAGAGGTTAGGGTGACAAATGAAGTCCTAAGAAGAATGGGTGAGAAGATTAGGTGGACAGAGAGGTTAGGGTGACAAATGAAGTCCTAAGAAGAATGGGTGAGAAGATCAGGTGGACAGACAAGGTTACAAATCAAGTCCTAAGAAGAGTGGGTGACAAGATAATTATTTTGTATGTGATTTTTCTGTACAAAGCAAATAGGATCTGACACATGCTTAGGAGTAACTGTCTTCTGTACATCATAGAAGGAAAGGTTGAGGGAAATAATAGCTTAGGAAGGAGTAGTATTCAAATATTGTATGATTGATATGATAAGGCTGAGGAAGTTAGAATAGTATACATAATTAAAGTTAAAGAGGTTTTCCTTCTGAAAAGTAATCTTTGAAACTTTACTAACAAACAATGTGGCAATGGAACTAGCAGCATCAAATTATTAAATATTATGCTTAAATTGACACTGCTAGCCATAAGCCTTGCACCCTCAAAAAACAAAGATATACAGCTAATTGGTGCCAATGTTTTCTTATGTTTACATATAGTGCAAGATGGCACCTATGTAAAAATGAAAGTTCTGCTTGAGTCATTAAATAAAAATAAATAAAAATTATGAACTCATATTAGTAAGTTGACAAAACCAACTACTTTATTTAAATAAATCTACTGGTCAGACAATCATTAGAAATGAATGGTACGAGGCACCGCGGAGACGTTCTCGTTTATTTAGCTAACGATGAGGGTATTTACTACAAACTTGTGAGATGTGTGAAATAAAACAGAGCGTAACAATCAAATGCCCATTCCCCCAATCACAATTAAAAATATATTTTTCAATTTATTTAAAGTACTTTAACTTTACAATTATTATAAGCTATTTCACACCTTAAATAAATAGTTGTGGAGATATTACCAAAAGTGGAAATTTACACTGATGTAAAGAACCCTCAAAGTAATTTTCATGGGGAAATAAGATGCACCATTTTATTGGTAATGTTAAACAATGTTTGGATACAAGTACTAATCGAAAGTGTTTAGAGAAGGTTTAGACCAAATTAGGGGTGTACAAATGCGAATACCGATGAATCGTTATCGGGCGATTGTTAGTGCATCGGCGATTATTCTGTCGATCAATTTTTTTAAAGTAAAATTTAAAGCAAAATTTTCTAGGTAGATTTTGTGATAAAAAAAACAAGCTTATGTATACACTGCATTTGAGTTGCCGACTATGCAAAGATTACGTAACCAGATTAAGAAACATAGATTCATATTGTTGATAAAACTAACTCTAGTTCAAACTTTCGCCAATTATCCAAAGATTAATAAAAAATTAGGATTATCAAAGATTTAATTGTAGATTTTTAAATAAAATATGTTTGTATTAATTACATTAACTGTATCATGTCTTAGGCAGATTTCCCAATAATTATTAATAAATAATCAATAATCGAGATTAATAGGTTTAAATAATTGTAGCATGAACCGTTATTTTAAACAATCGGTAATCAGTCTCGGTTTTACTGAATCGGTACACCTCTACACCAAATTGATCATTCTTTATTTTTGCCCTAAAGTATTATTATTAGCACAGCATCTTACTACCCGTTCGGGTTGTACGCACTTACGCTAATGTGTAATGGTAGTGTGATTGTGAGATGAAATGGAGGACCTACAGTTTAACGTGGAATCCGAACCACGGTGGAGGCCTGGCATTCCACACATTCACAAGTTGTGATTAATACACGTCTTGTCATGCCCTAAAGTAAACTACTCTTGGTTTTAAGGTTGGATATATAATAACCCTAGATATCAAATTTTAGCCTGATCGGTAAAATGGTTTTGGCTCTAGCCTCAGTGACAAACAGACGGCCTCTCGAAAACCACTTTCGGGTTCTTGAGGTAATGAAACGTCGACATCCATGAATACTTTGAGTTTTGATATTTTTTATACTTTTACTACCCAAAGAGTAAGAGAAAGTTAAAAAAAACATTAATTAGAAAATAAACTTTCCCTTCTTTGTTTGGAATTTTATATTTAATAATTAAGTCTGTAAAAAAATACTGAAGAAACTCCATTTACAAAGTTTTTAGTGATTGATATTGTATAAAACCAAATAAATTTATTTGAATCTAATAGTATAAATCTCTTAAAGACTCAAGTCAAATCTAATTAATATTTTTTGACAATTAATTAATCACAACATTTATATACTACCTATTTAATGACAAAATAAGAATTAAATGATTAAGAGACAGTAAAAAAAAACGATTAAAACTGTAGCATTTGGCTACAAGCATAGGAGAGTCGAGTAAGGAAAATATACAACTTTCCCCGTTTCACCGTCACTGCGTCTAGGACTACGAGTCGGAGAGAAAAACAACAACACAACCGAGCATAGCCGCGCCACGAGATAGACTGGCCACTGCCATCAAGGTTAGAACGGCACCCACTAGAGTGCGCCACACAACCAAAGGCGTTCCAAAGAGCTAAAGCAGTGAAGAGAGGTTGTTCTACTATAATCTAGAAGGTTCCAGTTGTTTGGAGTGTATAGTAGAAGTTATTGTTGTCACACGCATTCCCCCAATTGGTGATACATATGTATTCCTCCACCATGTGTCCTGTTCTCCAATGTTCTCTGGGGCTTCTTGTATATATAGTGCCGGCAGGTCAGCTTGTCGGCCGTCTTGGACTTAGCTTGAATGGAGGAATAAGAAGCTAAGGCTTCAAATAGTTAAACTGTAAGAACAAATTCCTTTTTCGGCTTAGTATTACTTCATCTTTATTAATTATTTATTTAACTTTTCAAAATTCTTGTTTCGGCAATATATTATTAATTTTTCAAAGGGAAATTTATAATGCATGTAGATCTTAGATCGATGTTGAATTTTGTCACGTATGAAAAAAGTTGATTATCATATGAATATTGATACTTGATTTATTTTTATGGGTACCGATAATTAATTTACTATTGAAGATGTCGATACTTAGGTTATTTTTGTGTGGATCGATTAGTTTGAGGATATAACTTCTGATCTGGTTGTGAGATGGAAGAAAATTTATAATGAGGGCTAATATTGATATCTTGCAGCCAATTTTGGTTCTGTTGTCTTAACATATAACAAAGCAGGTTTTACTTGTAGTTTAAAAATGTATTCTTGAGAATATCTATTCTTATTCTTATATATTAAATTTTTTTTTTAATGAATAAATACCAACAATGAAACTTCAAGTTTTCTTTAATGTTAGGAATAGAGATATTACCCTTATGTCATATGTGTTTTTTCTTATCCTTTTCTTGGTGGGTACATATATATATATATATATAGTTTTCTTTGAGGACGCCCGTCAACACATCATTCCCACAACCGGTGTGAGTTGCGTGCTCTGAATGTTTATACTCAGACATTCAAAACAAGAACTCCAGATACTCACTCCTATTGCCCTTTTTTGATGTTATTCATTTGGACCACCTATTGTGGTTTAGTTTTGCTAAGGAGGGTTCAAAACTTATCCTAAAGTGACCAATGATAACCATTAATAGATACAAACAGAATTAACACTATATTATAAGAAAAAATCCCCATTGACTTATTAAATGCTATTTCCAAGTTTTCAATATTAACCAATAAATAAGTACTGTTCACATTCTGTTACTTTAAAGTAAGAGAGAAAAAAAAAGCATGTAAATGATAAACTATACTTTAATAAACAAAGTTAGAATATGTCCTATGTATTGACAGTCATAAAACCAGTGGTGGCAGAACCTGAAAGAAAAGGGGGGTGGGAATCAATTTGCCACCTCTTACACAAATAAAGTTCTGCCGTTACTGAATCGAATTATACATTCAAATTGTATAGTTATTTTTCTCCAAGAGTTGACAGTAGAAAAGTTATGTAAGGTATACTTAAGACATTATGATATACAAAAAATTGTACGATCCCATGGATATATTAAAAACACATAGAAATCTTAAGTTACATTGACAATATTTACATTTTAAACTCTTAATAACATATATAACACTAAAAAGCTATTCAAATAACAATACACATATGTGAATAAGTCTTTAAGAAAAAAAAACAAACTTTTATCAATAACTTGATAAAGTATTTAGACAAATTTATTTTCAAAACAATTTTTTTTTTGTGTGCTTGTATACCAAGATACACTATAAATATGCTTTGTAAAACATATTAATCGACTAACCAAAACATTTTCTCTATATACAAGTCAAAACGTTAACTCTAAAACAAAAAACTCAATTTTTCATCAATTTTAAACATTTTTAATATCAATTTAAATGAAGAAAAATTATATTGATTGATAATTTGAGTCTCAAATCCCTCAAATTTGAAATTTTTTAATATACTTCCAAAGATTCAAGGATTCCAAATTAGATTTTTTTTAGAGCCACTATGCAGATTTTTAGCGGTATAGATCAGAATGACAATCCCGATCTTTAGTTTATCACTCAACGGCTGTGGATTCATGTTATAGCAAAAAAAATTAAGTACATCAGATTCAATTCTTCGATACTTTTTATTTTTAATGGTATCGAAATAACCAATAATCGATCTTAATATCACGGTTTAATATACCTTGGTTCTTAGTTCTACGATCTGAAGTAAATTAAAAATATAGCTTTAAACAAAATGGCAATACAGTAAAAGCCGGATAAAACGCGGTCCAGTATACTGTGGATTCGAATATAACGAGGTAAAGAGTATGTCTTCCAAAACAGAAATAATTATTACTGTATTAATGAAATTCTTACTTGTAGAGATTCAGTAAATAGATCCATTAAGCTGAGAGCTCAAAGACAATGTCATCATCATCAACAACTTTTTCAAGCCTGTTGCCGGGTCAGTTCAGTAAAATGCCTCCGTCTTCCTCTTCCCTTCAATCATTCTTCTCCTCTCACTTGAACACTTTCTGTTATCTACTCCTCCTATCTATTTCTTGGACTCCCTTGCAGTCTTTTTCCAACATTTTCTTCGGTATCCTCTCTTTTTTCGATCATAATTACATGCCTATACCATCTCAATCTTGCGTCCTTTAATATCTTATGTGTAACCCCCCCCCTTCCCCCCCGATAACTTCACTCCTAATCCTGTTTCTCCTTGTGATGACTTACATGCTCTACTAGTATCTCTTACATTCACTGCCGATATTTCTGCTGCATATGTGACAAAGGGTACAAAGTACACCCTGTACAACACTTCCTTATACTTCAAGGGTACTTCTCTTCTCCATAGCAGGTCTCTTACACACCTATAGAACAACTCTCCCTGTTGTCCTCTTCCAATTAGATCTTCTCTATTCCCACCTTTCTCCTCAATCACGTTTACAAGATATTCTAGGTTCTGTACTCATCTCAGCTCTTCTCCATCCAACTTTATCGCTTTAGTAAGCCTTATCCACTTCCTGGTTATTACCGTTACTTCACACTTTGTCTTGCTAAGTCTCTTTC
>CABFOW010004928.1:0-38175 GCA_902141385.1 Timema californicum | reverse complement strand
CCATTCTTGTAGTTGTTCCTGTACCTCTCTTCTTTCTCCCCCCATACCAGTGAGTCATCAGCAAACATCATGACTTTACTATTTCCTCCCAGAGTTTTCCTGCCACTATGTTCATGACCATTTCCATTACCGTTACAAATAGTAATGGTGAATGGGCACTTCCCTGTTCCACTCCATTTTCTATTTGGAAATCCTGTTATCCTCATACATACTTTTCACTCTCATTACAACTCTTCTTTCTATTTCGACCTCCTTCATCACCTTCCAAACTTTATTTCTTTTCATGCTACCATATTCCTTCTCCCCACCCATAAATACCAATACCGAGTCTTTCCCACACTCGTTCCTTCTTTCCATCAGCCGTCGTACGGCAAAGATTAAGTCTATTGTAGACAATGTACCTGGTGTATTTTTTAGGTGTTATGAGTCAAGTGTATGACTGGCAAGTTTTTATTTTTATGTTTGATGACTTAAATAATATATTAGTGCATTATGTTCCCCTCCCCCCCTTCTGTTCTTCTGCCCCTTAATTTATCACTCTACAGGTCACCTTCCGAAACACCGCAGTTAAGCTATAACGCGAGGGGTGAAGTATGTCCCTGGACAACCGCGTTATAGCCGGCTTCTACTGTATTCCAAATAGGATTATTTTTCACGGTGACCACTACTAGTGCCGTTTCACTTTGATAATGACATTTTGTAAATGTAGTCAAAACCTTTTGTGCTCCAGTGATTTTGTACAAATACTTTAAAATACGGTGTATAAATAAATAGCCGTTTAATTAAGAGGCTGTATTCATGGAGAAAGATTGAGATTGTAAATGTTGAAAAATCTAGATTAAAATTTGGCAATCAAAATTTAGAAAAACAAAAACATGTTCAATACATTTAGTTACTATTTCTATTTCATTTAGCAGCACAAGAAATAATGTGAACAAAATAAGTACTAAAAGAACAACTCATATAAATGTAGGAAATACCTTCAATGTTTTCAAAAATTTGAATCTGTATTCTGTATTCAAATTGTTTACAGAATATAAAATTATATTTAAAAAAGTAGGTAAGGTAAGCATAGAACATTGATAAAATAATATTATAATTAAAATTAAGCATAAAAAAAATCAAATTTAATATAATAAGTGAAGCGGATTCCTTCCAGAGATGTTTAGATCTTATTAAAATCTTGGATCTCACTCTACCAAGTCCAGAGGATGACTAAAATGTATTTTTAATTAATGTCGCAACGAACACCTTAAGGTGGGAGTGGACATATTACAAGGTAAGGGCAGTATTTTTGCAGTTTTTATAGCAAAATTTGTTTTCTTACAAACTAAATCAAATATTTCTCCAGGAAACAGAGTTTAATGTTCTTCACATGTTATCAACTAGTTGTTTAATATCTGTCAATGGCGTCCTCGGGTTTGATTAAAACTTTTTTTCCTTCCGTTAAAAGGTTTCTCATCTAATACTGCTATGCTCATGACAAGATATTCAACAACTGTTGATACCACCAAGTGAAGAGAATTAAACTCTAGGTTTGTAATGGAGAAATATTTTATTTATTGGGCCCAAAAAAATTGCTTTCTATAGAAACTGCAAAAAAATAGTAACCTTTTCTAGCGAAGCCTTCCATCCCACCTTAAAGTTTGAGATTTAAACAAATACCAAAACATGACAGCAATTTTAAGGCTGTGTGAGACCCATTATTGAGCTGATGTTCACTGGAAATTACTGTCTTTTTGTGTGTTTTTTAATTGTAAACTTTTAGGCTTACTTTTTTTTTTGTAAGTGTTTAGGCTCTGCGGTTCTATCTTCCTATCAATATTTATTTACTATAACCGTTTTCTGTGTGATAAGGTATATTATGGTGGACCTTTTGTTCAGTGAAAGAGAAACGGTACCTTTTGATGTTTTTTTTTGTTTAATCCGAGTTTATATTTCGAGATGTAATAATAAGGATACTTATACAATGAATCTGCCAATTATTAATGTTGAATCAACGAAATAAAGATCGCACAAATTATTAAACAGATTAATCGATCATAAATATAGTCACATTCAGAATTAATTCAAGAATTAAGTTTAGTTTAAAGACATAAAAAAAGAGAAAAGACATTTTAAAAACTTTGGTGAATCCCAACAGTTAAATGAAAACATTGATCATCTCTTGTAATCAAAGAGCCTAAAACTATTAACAATGAGATCATGTAGTCAAAATATTATTTATAAAAAATGAAACTAAAAGAATAAACTAACGAATCATTACTAAGAAAGAAAATCTATCCGAGGAGGAGGAGTTAAATTTAATTTATATTGTCTAGTGGCAGCAATGTAAAGCGTTGAACTTGTTCCTTTTTTTTCGTTGTGCTAGTTGTATCAAATGGCAGAGCATTTCACAACATCATTTTTTTTTATATAAATCACCTACATTCATTACTACAAAAAAATATGTGAGAAATCCTATTTTATTCCAACAATGGTTTACAAAAGTGTTTTTAACATTTTTTGCTAATGTGTTTGTATGACATATTTCTTTTGATTGTAAGCAGTTCTTTTTCAGACCAACGCTATCGATGACTCAGAAAATTAAATACTATGGGATGATCAAGAATAAGGCGGCTCAAAAGAATCAGAATGAATTTGAGTCGGAAGGAAGTAATTAATAACATAAATTCTGTTCACCATAGTTTTTTACCTGAACGACAGCTGGAAAATCATATGTTTAGGTTTATGGTCGCCAATACTTGTACAAGATCGCGGTTATGTTTTAAATGATGTTTTTTAATTACGTGTTATATTTTACATTAAAAATAACATAAACTTAAGTTTTTAAATACTGTTTCATTACTTTTAATAATTTATTTTTACCCAATCCGAAACAACATTTTAAATTCAATTAAAAGTACTTATTCTCCGTTTTGGAATGATATCTATGATGTGTAATATAGTGAATATATTAATACCTTTTAATACAGGCAATGTATTTACTTGGAAAAGAGAAAATACTTGTAATTTTTTTTAAAATATTTAATAATTTTTTTTATCTTACTTAAAATATTTAACTAAATAACATATTTTTATCCACAGCTTAAGTAGGCTATTGTAACAAACTTGTTTCTGTTATGACCAATCACATGGTTTAAATTTGTCGGTCACCATTTTGAAGCTATGTTAGTTAAACCTTTTGTGAAAGTGCTGTGAATAATATTTTTTTAAGTGGAATAAAACCATAAATAAACTTTGTGTCCGACCTCAAATAAACATAAATAATATTGGTCTAAATTACACTGGTTAAATCTAACATTCATACATTAACACTTGTTTTCATTGCAGCTATCAAAAGCGACAGATTTCAGCTGTTGGCGTAAGGATACATTAAGGACTATTTCTAGTAACTTTTTGAGCTGTCATCCAAGTAAACTCGGGTGGTGAGTGTAGTCTCACCTACTAATAAGTAAGGTACTATTGTTGTTAGTAAATTTAATTCTGTAATAAAAATATTTAGCATTTTGTTTTTATTTATTTTCTTTGAATCAAATTATTTTTCCTGCTGGCGGTACTGAAAAATTAAGGCATGTCTTACAATCGATGGCGTCTTTAAGTCTATATTAATATACCATAGTGTTTTTCTTCTCTTTTTTTATATATATAAAATATAAATTCTTTGTTAGTGTTTCAATGTGTTTCTACTCTGTGGGCCAGAAGAAAGGAAAAAGATGTAACCTTTATGTAATGGATTCTCATTAAACTTTTTCCCCTTTCTCTAGGTGGGCTTTTTTCAATCACTTTTCACTTTATTAATTTATCTTAACTTTTTTTTAATAAATGTCTATTATTGTGTAATCATATAGCCATTGCAATTACTTGTTAAACTTTAATTAGAGGAAAAAAAAATAAGGATTATATTTTTTTTAATATCTAAGATGATTTTTGCTGAAACAAAGGACAAACTTTTTTTTATCAATCGCTCTTAGCCCTTGTAACTAAATACCACACAGTATCAAAATAAAACAATTCTTTTTGAAGGTTGGTATTATACTAAGACATAGTAAAGGAAACATTTCACATTTATAAACATCCTATACATGACACGTGTTTTACATAAGCACATAATCATCGTGAACACAAATCGATATGAGAATGAAGTAACTATAATCATCGTGAACCTAAATTGATATGAGAATGAAGTAACTAGACTGAAACAAAAGAGAAAAGCTATAAAATAAAGCAGGATATAGCCTTTAAAAGATATTAACACTACAGAAGCCTTAACTAAATGATAGTATACGTCTCATTTAAAAAATTAAATCCATCACTTTTTTTTTACAAATCCAATGAATAAAAAAAAATTAGTAAATTTACACTTTACCACCATCTACAAACAAAAAAAAGTTTATTCCGTTTAATATTATGCCCCACTTATTTGACATTTTAAATGACAAACATGTTTTTTTTTAGTTGCACGGTTATGGTCGACGAGGTGTTAACCGTGACCTACTCTATCACGCTTCAAGGTCGTACACAAAGAGCACTTCCCTCCGCTTGAGACCGGCCTCTGCCAAGGTAGGCACAGACTCGCCCGTCTCTTGGGGCAGACACCTCAACACTCTTTTCGGAAAGTTTGTGGCTATCTCGAACGAGTCGGGCGATTCCGGGTGGCAGAATACGTAGTAGTACACTGCCTGGGAGGGACAAACAAGTTACCAACGTTGGGACAAATAACTAACAATTATTGGTTATTTTTAGGAATGTGTGAGTAGGGCATTTTTCACTTCTAATCTAATTCAAAGAGTTTGAATGAAAACATGGTGTTTTTTTTTTAGTTTGAGTAATGTAAAACAATAAATATTTCAAGTAGAATTTTTTTAACAATTTTTTTTTCTTCTTCTGAAAACGAAAATTACAATCACACAAATATGAATTTTAAAATATATTTAACATTATTAGACAACTTTTATTTTTTAACTAGACAAAAGAAGATAGTGAGGGATTATTTGCTATAAAATAATATTTTGTTATTATTATTATTAGCACCGCGTCTTACTACCCGTTCGGGTTATACGCACTTACGCTAATGTGTAATGGTAGGGTGATTGTGAGATGAAATGGAGGACCTACAGTTTAACGTGGGATCCGAACCACGGTGGAGGCCTGGCATTCCCCACATTCACAAGTTGTGATTAATACACGTTTTGTCAGAGGTGAAGGAAGGGTTTGGTAATCAGATAAATCTGTGCCGGGACCGAGGATTGAACCCCGGCCACAAGCACAGAAGTCTGACACCTTACCCCTAGACCGCCAGGTCAGCAATCATATTTTAAAATTGAATAAAACTAGTTAAACTTGGAATTTTCGAGAAAAAAAATTGAAAACTAAGAGTACTCAAATTTTTCAAGTTTCATAAACGTATTCTAGTAGAATTTGAGTAGCTATTAAAACTTGACTCTAATTCTAATTTCCGAGCAATTGCACACCCGTACAGTGACAAAGCGAACTAACCTCAAGGGAGTGGTTTTGTAAGAACCGCCTCTCTAAGCGCAGACCGTTGGGGAGTTTGATGACGATATGGACAGCGTCCGGATCATCAGATGGCGGCTCGTCCGGGACTTTCGACAACGAGTTTATCTTCTGTTGGCGGATATCCTGTGAGAAAACATGGCATCAACATTTTAAACGTGGCTTTATGATTTAAAAAAAAACAGTCGTTCCGTGTCTTAGAAATGTATGGAAACTACGTCTGTGAAAAAAAACTTCAAATTCAAATATTCATCAGCTTAGACTTTGATTTGAAAGTAAAAAAATCCAGATTCAAGAATTCAAGAATTTTCACCAATAGAAAAATAGGGGTGTGCGAAGCCAGTTTTTTCAGTTTGAAGCGAAGTCGAAGCGAATATTCAAGAATATTCTCGAAGTCAAATCGAAGTTCGAATAAAATTTAAACTAATAATAGCTCTTAAAACAAATTATTTTTCTAAAAAAAAACTGGATGTTTTTAGCCTTAATATATTTATATTTACTTCAAATGCTATTAAATTGATATATTTTATCTAACTTTAATAAAACCTTACAATTTAGCCTAATTATGTAATAATACACAATAAGACATTAACCTATGCTAAGAAAATATTTATTTGTTTTAAATTGTGAATTGTGTGTGGTAAACATGAATATAATCTATTAGAATAATAGCTCAGAACGGTTAAAATTGAAAATGAATATTTTTTTTTTTGCCGAAGCTTCGAATTTTTTGAAGTAAATTTTGTTTGTTGAAGTCGAAGTTAATTAATATTCGCTTCGACTTCGAGATTCTCGAAGCTTCGCACACCCCTATAGAAAAATTACATGTAGGAATAATAAATAACTTCACTAAACAGCTTATGACAAAATATGTTAAATGAGTCTTTAATTAAACACTTTTTAAAGTAGATTTAATAGAACAAGTTAAATAATTATACAACAATTTATTTTCACAACATAGTTCTCCATAAAGAAAACCTCTTTTTGCTTTATGAGGTAATTATATTACATTTGGAAGAAGGCAAAGGAAAGGTGGATAGAAACATATAAAAGGAGACTAACACAAAATGGCCTTTACAATGAAAATAAGAACACAGTTCACATTTTACATTACCGCCACTGGACAAAGAGGCAATGGTTGCCTCTTAAATGTTACATGTTAAATCTTATATGTTCCTATCTATGTGTTCTATCATTCTTTACAATTTTCCATTTTCTCCCTTTTGTGTTTTTTCTTTGTTTCCTCTTTTAGGAAGTTGCGTGTTTCCCACTCCTCCCTGATGAGTTACGAAGGAATGAAACCTATGTCGGGGGATTGGGCAATGACGATCAATTTTCTTCAACAGGCAACCATCACCTCTTTGTCCAGTAGCAGCAGTGTAAAGTGTGAACTGTGTTCTTCTTTTCACTGTAAAAGCCATATTGTATTTGTTCTCTTTTACATGCCTATGTCCACCTTTCCTTTGGTCAAGCCATTAGGCAATGATTCATTTTATACTTATTTGATTATTTTTTTTCATTTTTTAATAACAAACTATTTCCAATTTTTTTAAAAATATAATTATAAGGGAACTGACACAATATGGCAATGGGGGCAGTGTTAAGTATGAAATGTATTACTTTTTTTCATTATTAAAGCCATATTAAGTAATTTTTTTTAGCAACGCGTATTACCACCTATTCGGGTTGGACACATATGTACTAATCACACTAAAGGTTAAGGGATATTAGTAAGGTATGATTTAGAGGAAATGCACCCACATTTGCATGGAGAGTGGAAAACCATTTAGGATAAGCCACCCTCAGTGTCCCGGTCGGGATCAAACGCTGATCCCCCCGTCTTTGGCAGTCTAGTCCAACATGAGAGTAGGGCGTTAAACCACACGGCCACCAAAGCTGGTCATATTAAGTTCATTCTATTTTCTGAGTTTTTATCCCACAAGTAACATTCCAAATTTTCCAAACATGTAGCTGGATATTTTTGTTTAGCTGTGTTCATTTGTGTGACCTCTTACCTCCTTGCCGTCTATCTGTGTTCATCTGTGTGACCTCTTACCTCCTTGCCGTCTATCTGTGTTCATCTGTGTGACCTCTTACCTCCTTGCGGTCTATCTGTGTGACCTCTTACCTCCTTGTGGTCTATCTGTGTGACCTCTTACCTCCTTGCGGTCTATCTGTGTTCATCTGTGTGACCTCTTACCTCCTTGCGGTCTAACTATGTTCATCTGTGTGACCTCTTACCTCTTTGCGGTCTATCTGTGTGACCTCTTACCTCCTTGCGGTCTATCTGTGTTCATCTGTGTGACCTCTTACCTCCTTGCGGTCTATCTCAATCTGCTCCAGTTCGCGGATATGCCTCTCCGCGTCCTCTTTCTTCTCCCTTTCTTCCAGACGTCTGCGCTCTTTCTCCTGGTCTGCTTGCAAAGATTCAAGGTACGCCTGGTCTTGCTGCTCTCGTAGCGTCTGGTTGAAACTGCGCTCCACCCTGGGTAAGCAGCACTGCCCTTCTCAAAACTTTTGTTACAAAATTTAAACAAATAAAACCTTTGAATAGTTGCATTTAGCTTTAGAAGCTTCGTCTCGGCTTTGAAAAAATTCCAGAATTTTGCAATTACTATACTGATCTGAGGTGAAGTCCACTTTTTAAATTCGAAGCAAATTAAAATCGAATATATGACATATTATTGAAGCTGAATCAAAGTTCAAATATTCTTTGTTTTGTTATTTTATGGTTTAAAAATATAATGTGGTTATTTATATAACTTTATGGACTAAAATCCTTTGGAAAATGTTTTATTGCCAAAGTGTTTGTATTATTTTGTTTTATTCTAATAAATAAAGTTATTATTACATATTAAAACTCAATTATTTCATATTTTTTCGGATGAATATTTACTTTTAATCCATACAACAACCAAACATAAGCCGAGTATTTTAGCTGTCGATAATTTTACTGGCCCAAACCTCTATAAGTGTCAAAGCCGGACTTTTTTTTCCGAAGCAATGTCGAAGTTGATATTTGTTTCGAGGCTTTGCACACTCATATTGACAGCTAATATACTCAATTTATCTAGTAATAAACGAGCTTTTAGGTACAATCAGTTTACCCTTAAAGTTTTTCAGTCTTACCTTTACATATTACACGATGGAGCTATGTCATAAGCTCAGCCCAAACACACTAGTTCCAATTCAAATAACGAAAAGCCTTCAAAACATAAAGTTAACCTTTTGTATACCGCATTTTCTGAGGTTTGTATGTAAAATAAAGATACCAGATGTACATTATAGGTAAACAATAATTCTAGGCCTCTTAAGGAGTGAAAACACCCTGTACAAATTTCACCTATCTCTACCTTCCCTTTCCCCCATAACATTAAAAGTTGATGAAACCATCCCAACGCAACAAACCTGTCCGCCCTGGCGGCAATCAGTGCAATCTCGTTCTCCGATACGACTGTTCGAAGACGCTGCAAGAGTTCGCCCGGCTCCACGGGCCCCTCCAACCTACAAACAGTTCCCTTCCGGTAACTCCTCAAGGTTAAACAAGTTTCCACGGCAAGTCGTTATCAACTTCGGTTTAAAATGGATCAGTTCTATTTTTACCAATATAATGATAGGTTATATTTGTTTGAATTAGTTTTTAATACTATTATTATTAGCATTACATCTTACTACCCGTTCGGGTTGTACGCACTTACGCTAATGTGTAATGGTAGGGTGATTGTGAGATGAAATGGAGGACCTATAACGTGGGATCCGAACCACGGTGGAGGCCTGGCATTTCTCACATTCACAAGATGTCTTGTCAGAGGTGAAGGAAGGGTTTGGGCATCAGATAAATTTGTGCCGGGACCAGGGATTGAACCCCGGACCTTCAGCACAGAAGTCTGATACCTTACTACTAGATCGCCAAATAACCCTACTATTTAATAAATGACTATTTTTATCGATTTTGATTTTTAAAATTTAAACCATAATTTTTTGATTTATTAACACTTACAATTTAAATCATTTTACATGCAGCTAGCCTCACAATAAAATGTTATTTATTTATATACTGTACTGTAATGTACTAAAAAAACATCGGTGGACATTTGGTCTAAAAAAAGACGCTACTCACACAATATACTAGATTGCCGAAGATGAGGAGATTGGGATTTACAGAGGGTGATTTTCCCAAATTTACTAAGTGTTTTTTTCATTGTCCCTCCAAACAAATGTGGGTACACTTCTGAATTACACCTCCCTTATCTCTCCAATAAATTAGTGTAATTAGAACATAGGCATATAACCTGAACGGGTAGCGAGACGCTTTTACTAAAAAACACTAAAACGTGTAGTCATAAATAGTTTAAGAAAAAAAACCAAACAAAATATTTGTGTTTCATTTGAGTTGAACTTTGAAGAGAAACCATAAAAAGTGTTAAAAAAATTAACATTTCAAGTGCAGGTGGTTAGAATTGAACCCAGTTCTACAGGGTGAGCGGATCGAACAAGCAACCCTACAATTTATATTAACTTTCGCGCAATCCTCACCTCCCAACGACAGTCATCCTGTTCTCCCGGAGAACTATCAGAGCAAGGAATGGGTAGCCATTCTCTCGCAGTGCTTGTGACACCCTGTACCCTTCAGAGGACGTGACTGAGCATGCCCAGAACAGCATATTGGCGTTGATGTACGCAATCACCTCGGGTGACGGAAGGGTGAGCCTGGAAGAACCGGAGGAAATATTCTAGTATCACACACACAAAAAAAAAGCAACACTTATCATTTCCTCTCATTTATTTTAAAAAGTCATTGAAAAAGTGTATTTTTCTTTAAAGAATTGTATGTAAATTTCCTTTTTAATACTTTATCCGTGGATGATAAGGCGTTTTCAGAAGTAATTTCAATATAATATGTTTTAAAACTTTCTTTCCTTAAGAAACTACTTTTTTCTATTTGAAAATCAGATGATGAGCTGGCCGCCTTTACCTAATAGGGAGCCAGCCTTCACAACATCAGGTTGCCAGTTCTGTTTTTAGTTAGTTTTAACCCTGGTGACAAGGGGTCCAAGAAGCAAGGAGTTGTGCACGGCAGCGTTTCTACCTTCCCCACATCTGTGCACAGCAGCGTTTCTACCCTCCCCACACCTGTGCACAGCAGCGTTTCTACCCTCCCCACATCTGTGCACAGCAGCAGACGTCTCACCAGTTGATATTTCCCTGTCTATTTGTTCATAAGTTCTGTGTTTGTGAGCATTGGAGCTTATTTTGTAAGTTTGTTTAATTGTTCCCTCTCTAGAACAGCACTTTATATTTTGAGCAGTAAGCAAAGGAGGTTTAATATTAATAATGGTTGCTTTAATGCTGAGTGGACTAATGAATAGGTATTTATTTATACTACCAAACACTGCTAGTTTCGATTCAACGTGTCTTGTACCACGAATGCATGTTTGTGTTCAAGGAGTACAACTTTAAAATAAATTATTAAAGTAAACAAAAATCTTTCAAAAAAACCTTACTTACATTCTAGTAACAATCAAAACTAAGGTTAGAGACCGAGTTAGGTGTCTGTTTGTCCAAATATTATGATTTTTTTGGAGTGATCCGCTTTGATAAATAATTGAATAACCTTGGCTTGGAGACTATTCGACTATTGAAGTAGATTTTAGTGGAAAAACTGTCTAACACTAGCGGTGTTAAGTACCAAACGAAAACTTGTAAAATAAGATCCAAAACAGTTTTTACCCTGTTTCTATCTTATTTCTAGCTTGAGTGGGTACTCATTTATTTTGTAACTATGTGTCAGCGGAAAATTGCGTGTTTTTTTTTGTTTTGTTTTTTAAGATTCTAGAAGGCCATAACTCAAATACTTCCACTGCTTAAAATAAAAATAAATCTGATTTCTGTCTATTTCTGGAGGTACAACAGGTGAACCGAATTTGATAAAAGAGCCAAGAGAGTAAAGTTCAAAGATTTCAAGATATTGGATTACTTGACGCAGAATTACAGGGTGTCTGCCAAGTCGGAGAAACCGAAATTAGTGACTTTTTTTGAATAAAAAATGTCTTCGGTACATGGTCGAACATTGTGTAATGAATATATTGGCATAAAGCACTCACACGCAACATTAAACTTTAACTAGATGGTGAACGTTAACCTTGTCCTTGGTATCACGGTAAAAACAATCAGACAACTCGCGGCTAGAGCACGGAATTATGGGTAGTGGGTGGCTTGACATTCAACGAGCTCGCACTGTTACAATGCGTGGGAGATTCAAACAAAAATATTTTCATGACTTTATGACCGAAATATTGAAAATTCTTGACATTTCAGGGACATTCGTGATTTTTTTCAGTAACTTTTCATGACTTTGGTGACCCAGTAGACACCTTGAATTACCGCTAACAGATGAGAAACTATCAGACCACAAGTTAAACGAGAACTATACCAACCTGCAGAACCTCTCCGTGTCCTGGTGATCCTCACAATGCAAATACACCAACAAGAACCGGAGTTCCTGTTTGGCGTCATTCAAAGCTTGGCTGTAAGTCCCCTGGTAGAAGACAGGGTGCTCAGTGCCGTATTTCGCTTCAAATGTTTGGATGAATTCGATGACGTCTCGAACCGGGTCCGTGACAACTGCCGAGAAAATTTCACTAAAGAGTTAAATATTTAATTTTCAGATAAATCTATAAATAATAATAAAATGAGGAGTTTGTCTGATGTGAAAGTTGTGTGATGGATATCTAGCGCACACAGAGGTATGAAATTTTATAAATTAGTAGTCCCTCTACACAAACATGTGCATATTAAAGCTAGACATTTTAATTTTTTATTAATTTTTTTAAAAATTCATCAAAAACTAGGTTGGAAGAAATAAAGAAAACAGTTTTTTTACTGTCCATTTGAAGCAGAGGAAACCATTGCTTGGGTACTTCTGCTAGCAGGCGCGGGGGAAGGGGGGTCAGAGGGTCAATTGAGCCCCCTGTGAAAGTTAGAAAATTAATACAAAAAAACAAAATAAATTAAAGTTCAAATTTTAGAAAGAAAAATACAACACAGATAAATTATACTATTTTTATTCTTTTTACGCGCAGACACCTCTTAAGTCGGGTATACACGTGCGTTTTTCTTCCATTTTTCTTCAATTTTCAATATTACTCAAGCAGGTGTGGAAAAAAATATTTGTTTTCATGTACGAGTATTTGTCGTGCATAGCGAGTAACGATCATCGCTCCGCAAGATAAGACTAATAATCGCCTGAGAGCGGTTCATACACGAATACCGAATATAGAGTATGTGTGGAAATAAGAGTGGTGGAACTATGTGGGGGACTCTGCCCCCCCTGGTAATAATTTGACCCTACTTGGGGTAAATTCAACCCCCTATATATATTTAAAATCCTCTGATATAATCAAATACGAAGCTAAAATATGGCCTTAAATCAAAGTTTAAATACTTCTAGATGCATTTTATTGTCAAACATTTTTCGGAGAATCAAATAACTACTAGACTAGAGGCATCTGACTGACAGGAAAAGTTAGGGGAAGAAAACTCTAAATAGCCTCTAGATGCGTGTCATTTTGAAGAATTTTCAGGTGAGGACCACCCCAAATAACCTAGTTTCTGAAATAATTCAATTTTCAAAATTTTGTCGGTGAAAGACCACTTCAAAGATTATCTTCTAGAGTTATCTATCTATCCTAAGCAATTAAGGCAAGGATCACTCTAAATAGCTTCAAGGGGCATCCAAATTTCAAAAATTTCTAGGTGAGGAACGCTTTAAATGGTGGCTTATAATTTATAAGAGGATTTAATTTTTAAAAAAAACCAAGGCAAAGACTCCTCATAGCTTCTAGGGTGAACGATTTTTCAAAAAATGGTTGAAGAAGGACCACTCCAAATAGTTTATACAAACTATCTGATTTAAAAAAATTGGATAGGATGATCATGGCTTAAAACATGCATAAGATCAAATATGAATGAGAAATTGTGAAATTATTAAATGGCTTTGAACAGAAATATAGCATTGTAAGTAGCTAGGTTATTTATAATGATGACCCCCATATGAAAATAATCTAGATCCACCCCTGTCTGCTAGTGAATATATAACAGCTTTTTTTAGCACCATGTCTTACTACCCAGTCGGGTTAAATGCTTATGTACTAATTACACTAATGGTTTTAGGGATTAGGGGAGGCTATATTAATATGAAGTGTAACCGCATTTGTGTGGAGGAAGAGTGGAAAACAATTTTTCTTTTTAAAAACACCCTCAGAACACCCGATCGAGATTCAAACCTAGATCTCTCTGTCGTCGACAGTCTGGTCCACTGCGAGAGTGGTGTGTTAGACCACGTGGCCACCGAAGCGGGTTATAATAGCTATCGTTGTTAGGAATTAACAAGTGAATGGTTCAAATTAAGGCTCCTGTGAATCAGATCTTCTCCGAGAGACTACTTGATACTATTTTATCACCGAGTCTAACTATTCGTTTGTCGTTTGGGTTATACACTTACATGCTAATTATGTTAATGTGTTAAAAATGAGCAAGGTTAAATTTAGAGGAAATGTAATCGCATTTTCATGAAGAGTGGAAAATCATTAGGAAAAAACCATCTTCAGTACACCCGACCAGAATTAGAGCTCCTATCTATCCACAGGTGGCTGTATTATCTTTTGCGAGAGTGACGCAAGAAACAGCCTTCTCCTCAGAAAATGTTGTCACCTGGATGGTTTTATGATGTAACATGGTGGGGGGG
This sequence comes from Timema californicum, assembly GCA_902141385.1. Taxonomy (NCBI): domain Eukaryota; kingdom Metazoa; phylum Arthropoda; class Insecta; order Phasmatodea; family Timematidae; genus Timema; species Timema californicum. The sequence continues at coordinate 23,912 of CABFOW010004928.1, read as the reverse complement.
GTGATGTAATATTTCAAAATACTTACTCTATGGCATTAGAAACTCGAAAGTTCATTGCCGCACCTATAAAAGTACGGCAAACTTAAGGGTGTATCTTGATGGAATTTTTTCATGGTGAAAGCTCATCACACCTACGCCCAAACCTCAAGCTGGAAGACCCCCCTCCTCCCCTCCCCCCCCTATTAGATGTATGCGACTGCTTATTCCCTATATTTGCAGCTACCATTCATATCTGAAGGCTGTATCATTTATCTGCAACCTGAGGACGCTCTGTGCTGTGCCATGGATGATAGGGACCAGCAAAATATTTCACCGTATTCTAGAATTTTAACCGGGCAACGTGCCCATTTTAAAGGTCCCTGGGAGAACAACGGACAAGTAGACATGTACACGTGTTAGCTAACTCACATCTCCTTGGATCCGGCTGAATAAGTCTGAAGGTAAAGTTGAGGATATTAGAGACGGTGTTGTAACAGAACTGCACGAGCAGCGACACAACATATCTGAACAGACCAAACACCCCGTTGCGAGGGTAGTTGTGGCTAGGCGGAGAGAAGAACACCCGCTGCTCCAGGTGGTTGTTGACGACGGACGGCGTGATCACGTCCGAGCGGTAGACAGAGGGACGCCCCTCCCGTATATTTAGCTGATCCTGGACAGATACTTCCAGGTCCCAGCCGTGACGTTGCAAGACGTCTCGACACACAGACATGTCTTCGATACCCGTCAGGTCCTAAACAAGGAAACAAAACATCGCATCTTACCACCCATTTGGATTGTATGATTATACACTAATTACGCTAGTGGGTTCAGGACGAGGGAGGTTGAATTTAGAGAAAATGTACCCGCATTTATGAGGAGAGAAAGTGAGGAAACCATTTTAGAAAAAAAACCTCAGTACACCGAACTGAGGTCGAACCACAATCTCGTAAAAAGCAGGCTAGTTTATTCTGAGAGTAGCACGTTAGACCAAAAGGCCACCAAAGCGAGTAAAACACGGTTTCTTTACTAACGTTGCCTACTTGGATGATTTTTAAACTATTTTGCAAAGCAAGTTGCATCATAGCTTGACAACCCTAACACACTAAGCACTATCACATTAAGGGCCAGTTTCATAGTCAAATTTAGTACACCTCAAGTGCGGCGCTACACTAAGTACATGCCGACACCTACCTAAACCAGAATGGAATGGGCCGCTCTCACATAGGAAACTGGCCCATTCCATTCTGGTTTAGGTAGGTGTCGTCTTGTATTTAGTGTAGCGGCGCACTTAAGGCGTACTAAATTTGACTATGAATTTTTTTTATTATTATTTAGCACCGCGTCTTACTACCCGTTCAGGTTATACGCTTTAAGTACTTAATTACTCTAATGGATTAGGAATTGGGAAGGTTGAATTATAGGAAGTGAACCCGCATTCGCGTGGAGGGAGAGTGGAAAACCATTTAGGAAAAACCACTCCCAGTTCACCTGACCGAGATTCGAACCTCGATCTTCCCGTCCTCAGAAGTCGAGCTCTACACGACTAGCGCGTTAGCCAACTACGCCACCGAGGCGGGTTTGACTATGAAACTGGCCCTAAGACATCAATGTACAAAATAGAAAGAGAGAGAGAAGAAAATTATCAGTCACACCTATGAAATCCTCTTGTCTGCCTGCCGACGACACTTCCCCTCTTCCGTCGACTAATATACAAACTCTTTATTTGCGCCTGGAGCGCATTGACTTGCGTTTCAAAATTACATTTTTCTTTTTTCCTATAGATAGACCTATTATTCCAAGGACTTATTAATCTATATCCTGGCAAGAAGATTCATGAATAAAACTTGAATAACCCTAACTCATTTGTAAGGGATTTAAAAATAATGTATTTGCAAAAAAATCAACTTCAAGATGATAAAAAACAACAACTTTGTGATGATTTAGGACTAGTTTTAGAATTACAGTGAAACCGAGATAATTCAAACTTAAAGGGACCAAGAAAAGATTCAGATTATCCACAATTTTGTCTCAAATAAGTTTCTTAAAAGGAAATTAAAAAAAGAAACACAGTTAAGTTTGCAACCAAGCTCAAAAACTTTATTTAACATACTTTGACATATGTTCACAATTTATTTAAAAAGTCAAGAGATTTTAATCTGTTTTCCTGATTATGGTTTTTCTGGTCCTCTTAATCTTTTCTTATCTTGTCCACTCTAATTTTCATTTGCTCCTAATTTTTTGTTTGTTTTTCAAAAATGTTTAAAGAGTGTTAGGGGGAATTCCGAAGGACTCTGCCATTTCTGATTTCTTTTTTTAAGTCTCTTTTCAACTTCCTTTATCACAGCTACTTGTTCAGACAAAGTTAATGAATTATAGGACTTTGGTGTAAACAGTGACATCACGACACAGCCGTCACAAGAATATCACTACGACCGCATAACTAAGAACAGTGCACGTAATCGCTAGAGAAGTTCGACCTTGACTAACGGAGTACAGAACTGTACGTGTAAACAAAGATGTATGGGTAAGCGGGGAAGTGCATGAAGAAGGGTACTGACCACACTCCAACGTCGCCTCCCCTGTTTCCAAAAATAGAACACCACACGCAGCAGAAGAAGGAAAACAATACCGCACAGTAATTACAACTTACAAAAAGTATGAACTAACCAAAACAAAATTCGAATTATCCATGATTTTTTTAACAAAAATTCACGGGACCGATAGAGAAATTTGAATTAAAGAAAAGTTCCAATTATGGAAGTTCAAATTAGTCAGGTTCCACCGTATTTAATCATTTTTGTTTCAGAGTTAAATCCTTTGAATAAAACGCAAATACATTAAAATGGGAAATCCTGTCTTGGATTGCTGTTTCGTCACACGTAGGTAATATCCTTAATAATTGCCCTCGGGCGGAGATAGATGAACGATATCATCCTCGGCAACGGCCCCAAAAGCCTGAGTTTGATACCTGATCAGATGCAATGGGGGTGATCATTTGCTCAGGAATGTACTTAGACTTTTAAAGATGATCATGCGCGCTATGATAAGCTCTTAGATTACTCTACTAGGGTTAGGCATTTACTTTTTTTTTTTTGCCACACATTAGCTTTGGTCATGCACGTATCGTATGGAAAAAATTCCCAGTGAAGATCATTCCCATTAGATTTGACTTGCAACCTCCCTGCCTATGGCAGCTAAGTGTGATGCGAGTTGATTGTTTTGGCTACCTCGACCACTGATACATTATTATTATTATTAGCACCGTGTCTTACTACCCGTTTGGGTTATACGCACTTACGCTAATGTGTAATGGTAGGGTGATTGTGAGATGAAATGAAGGACCTACAGTTTAACGTGGGATCCGAACCACGGTGGAGGCCTGGCATTCCCCACATTCACAAGATGTCTTGTCAGAGGTGAAGGAAGAGTTTGGTGATCAGATAAATCTGTGCCGGGACCGAGGATTGAACCTCGAACCCCCAGCAAAGAAGTCCGACACCGTACCCCTAGACCACCAGGTCACCCAAACACTGATACAGGTAACTAGCATTCATTGCAGAGAAGTAGCCCTATTATAGGGTGTAGATACTAGCCTATTTCAGACAGATGATCAAATACATTTTATTGACTCTTTATAGGGATTTAAATTAGAGATGTCAAATAGTATATTTATCAAATATAAATCCTACATTTTCTTCTGAATCTTGAATCCTGGAAATTTTGAAAGTTTACAATTTAAGATACTGTAAGGTGAAAGATAATTAAAATCTTGATCAAAAGAGATGTTTAAAGCTTGGAGCCAATGACAGATGCTAAATATTTAGTTTGTCATTTCTTTTTCAACATATATGGTCAACGTGGGAAATTGTGAATGCTTTTTGACGAGTCTACCAAAGCTTTCAATTTTATGAAACACTTATAGTTTGACCATAAAATGAAACCATGGTATAAAGTTCAACATATCTCAAGATAATAACTTTGCAGCCAGTAATAACTGAACAATAGCGTGTTCACAATCACCCCAGTGTGATTGGAGGTAATTGTGAATACCACTAGGAAAAATACTAAACAGACAATTATCCACTAAATTGAAAAGTAGTGGGTAAATTTGAACTCGTAAATTAGGAGACCTATACAAGGTATAAAATAACTTTTTAAAAAAACAGATCCTATAGTTAAATACAAACTATAGAAATTAGATTTCAACCTGTAGAAGTTTTTTTTCGTACCTAGGAAAAATTATTTTGTGAACCTATGCACCATTAGTTTGTTAAAGGAACCAAAAAGGTATTTTTATAACTACTCTGGACATGAAAAAGTGAAGATAAATGATTGAAATTATGTGATATAAATCTAACAACATTTTCAGAAAATATATTTTTCTTTCCACTAATATCGAAAATTAAAAAATTATAAACAACGTTCACAATTAACCACATTTACCTTAAACGAAAAAGATACATATTTTTTAGTATGTAAATTAATTTTTTTTTAGCACCGCGTCTTTTCACTTGTTTGATTATAAGCTTAGGTACTAATTACGCTATGATAATTGTTTTAAGGACTGGGGAAGTTATATTTAAAGCAAGTGTACCCACATTTGCATGGAAGGAGAGTGGAAAACCATTTCGGAAAAATCCCCCTCAGTAGCTTATGCCTAATCGCAATTTGAACCTTCATCTCCCCACTATCAACAGCCTAGCCTTCTGGAATAGTAATGCATCAAACCATGCGGCTAATGAAGAGAGTTGACCTCAACTGTGGAACATGTGTGTACCCCCTTGGGGCCAGGGTATTTTAGGATGAAAAGAGCAAATAATCATGGGACAAAAGGCCCGGGAGTCTCGCCAATGATCATAGACAAATGATCGTATTGTCATATTTATTTTATTTTAAATTCAAGTGCACAAATAATCATACTATCTTTTTAGTTGATAGATATATTTTCGTTTGTACAACTGGTTGAAACCCTTGCTGATACATTTTATTTTAATTCGTTTGGGATATTAACATGCACTTTCTGAAATGGATAATTATATCAGCACATAACTTATAAGCTAACTTAAATTTAGAACAGACACAACATTTAACCTCCGGTCTTCATAACTGTGAAATGGTAAACCCACATTTCACCGATGATAAGTCTTTCAGCCATACCAAGGAATCGATCCTGGGACTTTTAGCTCAGTAGAGCGACACGCTACCGACTGAACTTAAGTGTCGGATGTATGCTTGCGTCTAAAGTAACGTTAGTTTTCCACAGTTACATTACAGACTATGAGAAACTTGATAGGTGATGGGTAACGCATGTGTAGGGTACAGATGTATGATTGTGTAGCCTATCTCCCTTTATTCAGTCGTAAACAGAATAATGATGATCGTTAAAAGTGGCCAAAATTCAAATATGGAATTGAAAGTCAACAAATACATAAAACTATACAATCTTTTCTATCACAACATTGATGAAATTTCAAAGGAGCTCCACGAATAAACTTTTTTTTTACATTTGAAATTGACTATAGAAGGATATTTGTTTTACACTACCTGAAACTGGAGAATTTTTTCAGTTTGCTCAGCAGATAAACTTAAATTGTCTTCCATCGTGCAGCACTTCCTTGAAAATATTACAAAATTTGAATAGTTTGTCCCACAATAAATATTAACCAAACACAATTTTGGTAACTAAAGACACAGCATCCTTGATCACCATAAAAGAAAATATTAAGAAAATTACCTACTACCTGGTTGATTACCAGGGCTGTAAACGTGTTATTTAAAAGTCATTAATAATAGTAATTATCACTTAGGAGAGCGTCAAATGCCAAAATTATCAAATTAAACATTTCTCTAGAAATAATGCTTAATAGATAGATAAAAAAAATGTTTATTTTGTTTAATGAAGGAAGTTAAACAAGTTAAATTGGCCCACTTGAACTTAAATCTCAATGAGCGATTGATCAAAAATATCCCTTAAACGGATTTCTTATTGAATACGTAAAAATATATCAATTGTAAGTAAAGTGTGCACCATATACTATTGAGATGGTATTTTTTGAAATTTAAACTTTTTATTTATTTATATTTTTATAAGTTATTTATAAGGTTTTAAGGAGGAATATTTTGCAACGACAAGATTTCGTGATATGGTTTTGTAAACATGTCCACGTAGTCTGCTCGTCCGAAAGACAGACAAGTCTTACAATATTTGTAGTTTTATCACTCTAAAGTTGCCAAAAAACTATAGGAACTCATAGACATGGATGAAACAGTTATTTTAATTCTTCTAGTGGTGGTTATGTTTGTCGGAAGCTATCTGGCGGGCAACATTCCAATAGTGGTTCAAATGTCAGAAGAACGCTTACAGCTTGTATCCACGTTAGGCGCTGGTCTGCTGGTGGGAACAGCCTTGGCTGTCATTATTCCAGAGGGTGTGCGATCCCTCGATTTCAGTCCGCACATACATAACACAAGCCCGGGGAAAAAGGACGGTGAAAGTGTTTCGGTCCATAAAGCGGAGGAGCATTCCACGGACGTCTACTCACTGATCGGTGTATCATTAGTTCTTGGTTTCGTCTTCATGTTGTTAGTAGATCAGTGTTCATCTTCTAGAGTTAAGGACGTTGAAGGAGCTACCAAGCCCATAAGGAACATAACGGCCACCTTGGGGTTGGTCGTCCACGCGGCTGTTGACGGGGTGGCGTTAGGTGCGGCTGCTACCACGGCACAGGCGGATGTGGAAATGATCGTGTTTTTGGCCATCATGCTCCACAAAGCGCCCGCAGCCTTTGGCCTTGTGACGTTCCTCTTGAACGAAGGTATGCTCCGCTCGAGCGTGAAGAAACATTTGTTTGTTTTCTCCGCGTCTGCCCCGACTACGACTCTTCTCACCTATTTCAGTCTCGGTCAGGAAAGTAAAGAAACGTTGTCGGTTAATGCGACTGGCATTGCGATGCTGTTTAGTGCGGGGACGTTCTTGTACGTGGCTACGGTTCATGTTCTCCCCGAGTTGATGTACCGGGGGGCCAACAGGAGTGGGGGTGTTCAAACAGACGGTGAACTGACCAAAGGGTTGCCCCGTGGAGGTCTGTTCTGTTTGGTTTGTGGGGCGCTACTACCTCTGCTTCTAACCATGGGGCATAGCCACTGAACTCAATTCAAGTTTGACTGAATTAATATATTTTAAAAAACTGACTCTACTCAGATGTTAAACATTTGAAAGTCTTGTTGTTATTTTCCTTTTGTGTCTTAGGACTTTTTGTTTATATATATTTTGAAATAAACTTGTCTATCACCTTTAGCTCATTTGGTAGTGTTGCTACCTACTGACCTAAGGGTTCAAGGTTCAATTCTTGGCAAGACCGAACATGAATAATGTTGCTGAAATTAGGTTTGTCCCCTTCGAATAAATGTTTATTGTGTTTGTCATAGAATTATTACTTATAATAATTAGCTATTGGTCAACGCACTGTTATTGAGACAGGCTAACAAACACACTGGAGATAATTGTTGTGTAGACACAAATTACCACGGCTTGTTTTTCGACAAAACTCTTGGTGGTAAAGAGATCGAGTAACGTATGCACAATTTGTTAAAGGTCTGATGCTACAGATATAATAGCCTATTCAACGTGTCAAATACGGATGTCTTTCAAGTAAAGACCTATTTAGGTACTCCTTACTATGGATAGTTACATGAGAATATGATATATAGCGCATAACCAAAACGGGTAGTAAGACGCGGTCCTAAAAAAAACTGATAATTTTCATTAATGAAAAATTATACATGTGTAACATCTGCCCATCCATACAATTTCTTCTATTCACAAACAAAAAACCCTTGAGGGATTTGTTAGTGTTAGTGCATTTATTTTAATTTTCCATATATACAAGTGACAGGCTATCATTTGGGATTTCTTAACTAAGTTTAGCAGATAAAATAGGTGAATCTTATTCTATAACAATTTATTGCTACTACAGTAGCCTCATGGCTTCTTTGGTGCTTTCTGACAGCTCACAGCTGACAACTAAAAGCTTTGAAAAGTTATCAGACCAAATTATGTATCCCTACGCCGAACCATATGATCTGTAAAAACATGTGTTTAGCAGCTGTCACTTCTGACGGTCAAGATTTAGGTATATACCTACATGTTGACTGTCAGTCAGCACCAAAGAAGTCATGGGGGTACTTGACCTAAAGGCAAAGTACTTTTATTAACACAAAATATAAGTTCTTGAGTCTAATTTTAATAGGAAGAACATTATCTGACAGCTAAAAAAAGTTACTTATTAAAGACTTTCATGTATTCATACATCATATCATGTGATCTACAGCGTTTACTCTTAATACACACAGTAGGGTGTTGACTAATCAAATGTCGACCATCCCAAAAAGTCAAAACGTATAAACTTAAACCAGCGTCACAGATAATGATTTGTCACTGTTTTATGTTATTCTCTTGTTAGACTGGAGCGGTGCACACTTTAGAGACGAGTCATATTTGCCATACGTTTGATCATCTGAGCAAGGAAGGGCACTGTTGGTTGCAGTTGTAATCACCCTTAAATCTTTTTCATCAGTTAGATTGTTGCCAGGTCAGGAAGTTATTGTGGAATACCTTGACGTAGTATTTTCTGTGGTGAATTACATGATATTTTTTATACTTTTTACTGTCTTTTATGGTATTTGTTTAAACTATGATACATTAAGTTGGCCTAAGAGTTATGAACTTAAAAGGTGACCTGGTGGTCTAGAGGTAAGGTGTCAGACTTCTATGCTGGCGGCCGGGGTTTAATCCTCGGTCCCAGCACAGATTTATCTGATTACCAAACCCTTCCTTCACCTCTGACAAGACATCTTGTGAATGTGGGGAATGCCGGGCCTCCACCGTGGTTCGGATCCCACGTTAAACTGTAGGTCCTCCATTTCATCTCACAATCACCCTACCGTTAAACATTAGCGTAAGTGCGTATAACCCGAACGGGTAGTAAGACGTGGTGCTAATAATAATATAAAATTAAATCTTTATGACAAAATTAATTTTACACAGTGTGTGCACAGCCTAGGCTATACATTTGAATAAGTGAATAATTTGATTATTCAAATGGCCGTGGGGTCTCAATTAGTAAAGTTAATCAAACACGAGATACTGGAATATCCATAGCTTTAAAATGACACTAATTAATAATAAAAGTCGACCGGTGGTCTCAGGGTAAAGTTCTCGCCTCAGAACCCAATGTTTGCGGGTTTATACCCAGCCAGGGTCGACGGATTTTTTATTCAGCGATAAAAATCCGTAGCACAACTTCCTTCGTAGGTAAATTAAAGCCGTCGGTCCAGTAACGACCGTGTATATGTAAAAAGAACCCTGGAAGATATGTGAAAAATACCTTTCCTGCCAAATTGGTAGGACCTTTCACTCTCGCTCATAGAAATTCTCATGTTGTGACATAATCTGTCAGTTCAGAAAGTGCACAATAAATACCTCAAATGAAAATGAAAAAAATGGTAAAATGTTACCAATGTTGACCACAAAAGATATGTTTGTAATTTTTATTTAAATGGCCCTTTCTATGCAAAATTGGACTGTGGGTGAAGCCTTATAAGAGCTACAGTAGCCCCACGGCTTCTTTGGTGCTGACTGACTGCTCACAGCTGACTTCTGACAGTCAACATTTAGGTATATACCTAAATTTTGACCGTCAGAAGTGACAGCTGCTAAACACATGTTTTTGCAGATCATTTGGTTCGGCGTAGGGATACATAATTTGGTCTGGTAACTTTTCAAAGCTGTCAGACAGCACCAAAGAAGTCATGGGGCTACTGTATATCTAATCTTGTTGATGGAAAATACTCTAGTTAAGCGAGTATTGGCGTAAAACTTATGGCCTGGGCCACAAATTTATCAAAACAATATTTATAGTAAAATTCCAGCACAGATTTATCCGATTACCAAACCCTTCCTTCACCTCTGACAAGACATCTTGTGAATGTGAGGAATGCCAGGCCTCCACCTCACCCTACCATTACACATTAGCGTAAGTGCGTATAACCCGAACGGGTAGTAAGACGCGGTGCTAAAAATAATAATAATAATATAGTAAATTGGTCCATGCGTATTATTGCTTTCACTCCAACCAATGGAAATACACTCCTATTTCGATAGTAAGAAACTTCTTTTGACAGTTACAAAAGCTTCTCAAACAAATTTAATGTAATCATACGTCAAGCCGTGTGATAATTGGGGAAGAATTTAGGGAGGGGCGAGAGGGGGTGGGGTCACCCTGAGCACACCCGACTATTAATTGAATATCAATCTCACTTTATTAGGTACTTTAAATAAGACATACACCTCTATTAACTATAGTGTAGAGTGCATTATAAAGTGATGGTCTAACAGATGGCAGCACAAACTAAATTTGAGTTAAAATTGTCCCTACCCCTCTTTCCTTCTACTTTTCAGGACCCGCCTCGGTGGTGTAGTTGGCTAACGCGCTAGTCATGTTGAGCTCGACTGCTGAGGACGGGGACAGCAGTAATCACAGACAAGCACCACAAAACAGTAGTAACTCACAGACAAGCACCACAAAACAGCAGTAACTCACAGACAAGCACCACAAAACAGCAGTAACTCACAGACAAGCACCACGAAACGGCAGTAACTCACAGACAAGCACCACGAAACGGCAATAACTCACAGACAAGCACCACAAAACGGCAATAACTCACAGACAAGCACCACGAAACGGCAATAACTCACAGACAAGCACCACGAAACGGCAATAACTCACAGACAAGCACCATGAAACGGCAATAACTCACAGGCAAGCACCAGAGGGACAGTTGGAGGAGACAAATACACACAGATCAGATATGGGAGGGTCTACCATATTTTATATTTCGTTTTAGAGGTATTGAGGGTTTTTTAGCCCCAATAATCATCCTTTGGATACAACCACATGACAAAGGCCATGAGTTGAGGATAACTACAAATTTAAAAATAAGTTTTGAGTTTTTCTTAACACTGCGTTGTACTACCCATTTGAGTTGTATGTACATGTACTGATTCATGGTGTCTACCATTCGGGAAAACTGGAGGTGGCCGGGAAAAAAGGAGAATAAGTCAGGAATTTGGTAAATAAAAAAATTAAAATCTGGGAAAATATTGTTTTACTCAAAATATGAACTATAATAATCATTAAATCAGTAAATTACAATATGATTCAGACTGTCTTTTGTTTGTAGCTGTGTAATATATTTTATAATCTAATTCCTAGTAGACTTAATTATCTAATTCCTAGTAGACTATGTTAATACAAATAAAAAAACTTTATTTTAATCAAAATATTAACATAAACCGTGGAGGGGAAGGGGGGAGAAAGAGGGTGTGGACATACTATTGAATCCGGGGGGGGGGGATTTTAGGAACCGATCAGCGGAAATAAGGGAAAAAGTCAGGAATTTCATTAGTTAAGTTGAGTAGACGCCATGTGATTACACTAATGTGCTAGGGATGAGGCAAGTTGAGTTTAGAAGAAGTGTGCCCGTATTTGAATAGAGGGAGAGTGGAAAACCATTTAGGCGACCACCTTCAGTTCACCCAACCTGGATTCGAACCCCTTTCCCCCCCGTCATCTGCAACCTGGTTTATATCAAGAATGATGTGTTTACCCATCAGAGTAGGCTTTGAGTTGTTAAAAAGGGTATGTTACTTTGACGACATTTCTAAGCTAATCATCCTACATACATTATTTTTGTTTTTATTTCTTGACATGTTATAGAATTGATAAATTAAGAATCACATGTGAAAAAAATAAATATGTATTTGATTAACTTTTTTTTTTACAACTATTTAGTTACTTGCATAAATAGGTAGAGGCTCCAGTCTAGAAAACTAAGATTAATGGTCTGAGGGTTCATTGTGTTGTGTTTAGCCATGTACTTTTGAAGCTTATTAAACTCTTTAGATAAAGTTGTTTCCTCGTCGTAGTAATGTTCGTCACTTTAACTTTAAAATTTGGAGGTAGCCCCGTCATAGTTTTCCAATTTACCAAGATTGTAAAATATAAATGGACTCACAAATTTAATCAATATGCAAGCAATAATTTTCAATGCCTTAGAAATACAGACCAGTTTTCATATCTAAAGAACCTTATGTGATATCTATAAAAGCTACGAGATCTACTTTCAAGTACTCAGACTTCAAGTCATAAGATCTACAACTCGTCACCCGAGAATGCAAGTGTTCTATGTCCAATTTTTCCCTTTTGTGTAAGAGAGCATTGAGGTTTGACCTTGTGTATAAAACCAATGTTACAAGATGACAACTCGAGTTTGTATCATCTTTAGTAACTATATAGTAGTCTCAATTTCACCGCAGGTGAACCATGTGCATTCTAAATAAACATAGTCGGTGACCTGGCGGTCTAGGGGTAAGGTGTCAGACTTCTGTGCTGGCGGCCGGGGTTCAATCCTCGGTCGCGGCAAAGATTTATCTGATTAACAAACCCTTCCTTCACCTCTGACAAGACATCTTGTGAATGTGGGGAATGCCAGGCCTCCACCGTGGTTTGGATTCCACGTTAAACTGTAGGTCCTCCATTTCATCTCACAATCACCCTACCATTACACATTAGCGTAAGTGCGTATAACCCGAACGGGTAGTAAGACACGGTGCTAATAATAATAATAAACACCAAATATCTCAAATTTAACAATTTTCGAGATAGAACACTTGCATTCTCGGGTGACGAACTGTCACTTTTGATAGATGATATAAATACCTATAAAATAACAATAATAAATAGGAAGATGTTATCATTGTTGACCACAAAAAGATATGTTGGTGTTTTTTAAATGTTTCTTTCTACCAAAATTCTAAGCCGGGTGTTCTGCTAATTATGCTGTAAACTGAGTACAAACTTACCCTGGAGCTCTTATTTAATTATTACAGGGATGTTCGCCCTATTGGTGTAGTCGTAAATTTAACAATGCTGGAACGCAAGGTTGTATCCACCCGAAAGTTGGGGGGAGGGGGGTATACGGGATCCCCAGCCGTCGTAGGCGACAACATTTCACAAACATAAATGCCTTTAAAAGCTATTTAGAGCATTTTTTTAAATGGTTACTAAGACGATAACTTACAGCACTTCCCCTAAAATTATCAGAATTTATTGCTTCATAGTACGAACAAAAGTTTTAACATAATTGTGATATAAAATCAATTAGTTAAATTATAATTGCATAGTATAAAACTTTACTACAAAAAAAAAAAATTTTTGAATAATTTTCCACGAAAAGCCGTGCAGGAACAGCGTTCCCACTTCACTACCCCTCTGGATTGCCCCATGTTATGGGATTTTGACCTCTCTTCAGATGGGATTTTGTCCCTTCAGATTAATGCTGGTGCATTTCTTTTAAACTTTCATCTTCTCAGTTTGTTCGCTCAGGTTATGTAGTTGTTAATGGAGAGGCACAATTTTATTAATGTGTACACATAATAAATCTATGGTAAACTCAAAAATGTCGGAATTGTAAGTTATGACTTTGTATATGTTGGTATTTTTACAAACAATTGACATTTTGTCACTTAGTTTATAAAGAAAAGAAAATTTACAATACTGACTTAAGTGTAATATTTTTTATCTATTGTAAGTAAAAAATTGATATAAATTAAATGTATATATCTATTATAAAATGTAAATACAAATAAATAAATATATATATACTGAGTAGTGGGTTGAAAACGGTGAAAACATTTGTGTAAAGGGCTGTAATTTTAATTTGCTTGTTACAAAAAATACTAATAATTACTTTTTGTAAAATGATTCATTGGTATTTGTTAATAATTTGTTTGTTATTTAATCTTAATGATGAAAAAATAAAAATATTATATCCTATATTAGTTTTTCTAATTCGCATTTGCACATATTTGTTTTATTTTTAGAGCTATTACTGTCCTTTTGTCAAATTTTGGTCACTTTAGATATAATTTTTTTCCTAAATTATTAACCTAAGTTTGTGGGAGGGGGGGGGGGACGCAAAATAAACATAAAAATCATCCAATCAGGTCTACCAATGACAGAGAGGTCGGGATTTGAATCCCGGTCGGGTTGTACTGACAGCATTGTTTCCACTCTCCCTCCACACAAACGCAGGTACACCCCGTTTACCGTGAGAGGTAGCAAACCTACCTTGATGGATTACACTACGGTGCAGCTTAAAAGACAGTGTAACCATTCAAAGGCAAGCCTGTCAACATTTCAGGGTAAGCAAAATGTACATTTCCTCTAAATTCTACCGTCCTCGTCTCTACCCTTTTACCTGCTTTGGTGGCCACATGGTTTAAGGTGTAACTCTCACAATAACCGATGACAGCGAGTTTAGGGTTGAGATCTCGGTCACATCTACTGAGAGTGGTTTTTTTCCAAATGATTTTTTTTTCAATAACAGTAAGTTTGATAAACAAATTAAGACAAATTTTGGGCTTACCGTTTGAAGCTCTAATAAAATTTGGAATTACTGTTTATAATTATGAGATAATAGGTTTTTTTATAAAAAAAATAGTGATCGGAAAGAATACGTCGGGCTATGGCCTTGAAAAGGGGTATGCGACTGGTGAAAGTTCAAGAAGCAATATTTCAATGTGAACCTATGCTATATCGGTCAAGGCCGGGAGACATATTTGACCGGCCCACTTGTCTACAATACTTTTATATTACTAGGTGACCTGGCGGTCTAGGGGTAAGGTGTCAGACTTCTATGCTGGCGGCCGGGGTTCAATCCTCGGCCCCAGCCCAAATTTATCTGATTACCAAACCCCTCCTTCACCTCTGACAAGACATCTTATGAATGTGGGGAATGCCAGGCCTCCACCGTGGTTCGGATCCCACGTTAAACTGTAGGTCCTCCATTTCATCTCACAATCACCCTACTATTACACATTAGCGTAAGTGCGTATAACCCAAACGGGTAGTAAGACGCGGTGCTAATAGTAGTTTTATTACTATCCGGCCCGCAATCTCACACAGACACACACAAATAATAGTTTAGTTATAATCTGTTCATAATTTGGAATAACAAAAAAAACTATTTTAACCTAACCATAATTTTCTCATCACTTTAAATATTTTTTTTTTAGCACCATGCCTTACTACCTGTTTAGGCTGTTCACATACGTAATGAGTTAGGGATGAGTAAGGTTGAATTAGAGAAAGTGTACCCACATTTTTATTTCCCCCAATGAAGGGGACATTTAAATATAATTTGTACTCTTCATTGTCTTAGTACACTTTATTAGTAAATTTAAAACATTGCCATAAGTTTTATTTTTACTTGAAGTACTTAATGTGCATTTTCTGAACTGACTTGATTACAACATAAACTAAATTAAATCTACCACAGACACAATATCCAGCCCCTGACCGTTAGTTTAACACTGTGAAGCGGGGAACTTAACACTTCATCAATAATTTTTTGGGTATACCAGGAATCGAAACCAGGACCTTTAGTTCAGTAGACAGTAGACACTACTGGTCGAGCTAAGGTGTCAGACTTAAACCGTAACACATTAGCGTAATTAGCGTACCCGAGTTGGTAACTAAACGCTGTGTCAAATAATATTTATATAGCACTATAAAATAAGCCACTTAATGTCATGCACCGTATTCCTAAATGTTGCATTGTTTTACAGTCCGCTCCATGGAGGACGGTGAAGGGCGGTGGATTGTAGAAGCCGAAGGTGTGGTCAGGGATGTGAAGGATCATGTCCAAGAAATCCACGTAGCAAACATCAAGAGCTGTAATTGGTTTATTTACTTAAATGTGACAACGGCAGAAAGTGAAAAGTTTTGTATCGAACTAAGCGCTTCTGGTTTTAGGATAGTCGGGAAGGAATATGATACAAGGTCAATAGAGGACGGTCAGTATTTTGAAACGCCCTATGCGTTGCTTGATCATATCAGTGGTAAATACAGGGGGTCGTTCAGTAATGCTTTAATAAGCAAACTTAGTAATCTTAAAGATGATTCTGACTGAAACATTGCAGTGTCATTTGACTGCATTGTAGAAATTGGTATGGAAGAATATATAAAAAAAAATCATGTAATTATAAATGTGTACAAAATAATGGTCTGTTGATTATGTTTTATTAATAAAGTTGTCTTATTACTGAAAACTTTTTCAAACATACCTATTAAATTACAGTAGACCAACATACTATTAATTTTTTTCTGCTTTAGTACATAAATAAAATAACAATGTTGTTACCAATACAATTGTTTGAAGATACAGTATAGTTAAAAATAGATATTTGAGACTTTATTTTTAATTTTATTTTAATGTCTAATCATTATCTTGTCTCAACGCATATATGATAATTTCTTGCTTGGTTAAAATCCATTTTCCACTTATGGGCTTCTTGAAATATTTTAAGATAGTGTGTGTTTAAAAAAAATTAGGGCCTACCTGTTTTAATGCTGTGTCAATTGTCACAGTAGTGTGCTATAAGTTTAAACACTTCCCTTCTGGTCCTTGTTAGAGATATAAGGCCTTAAATAGGGAAATGAATGGAATTATCATCTAACAAAAGCCTTATATTTAAATTGCTCCAGGGTCTAGTATCGAATTTTTGTCAGGTTCACAAAGAGTGGGTTTTATACAAAAAAAACGTTCTCTTTAACACCATATAAATAAAAGTATCCCTTCTAGTCCTTGTTTTTGAGATATAAGGCCTTAAAGAGGGGGATGAATGGATTTACCTTCTAAATTAGCCTTATGTTTATGCTTAATCAGCGCCTGGATTCAAACTCTAATCAAAATTGTTAGAGTCAATTTTGAAAATTGATTTTTTACTCTTTCCGCTTTTTACCAAACAATTCTTAATTTTGGGTTTAAAAGGACACACAGCCAAATGGCATTGTAAAAAACAACTTTTTAGGGATAATTATGTATGTTATTAAACAAGCACTATCATTTTTGCACAATCAAATAATTAACTCTTGTCCACGCTATACGCTAAATAGTATTTATATAACGCATTTTTATTCAGACAGGCTGTTCTTTATCTTGTGTAGTTTATTTTTCTAATACCGCAAGACGTTGAGTTGTCCTAAACCTCACGCGGCACTTCCTCCTTCCCTTTTTTTTTCCACCCTTATCTCCCCTCCCCCCTCTAATTCTCTATTCTTTCTTGGTCATTTAGCGTGTGTTATCGAAACTACCATTCTAGAAATAATTTAAATCTTTTTTTTTTGTTTCCTAATTCAAACATTTACATCCTTCCACAGCATTAACTAATACTTCGCATTTCCTTTGTTAATTTTTTTGTTCCGCCAAAACATTTTTTTTTTTCTGAATTGTGGAAAAAGTTCATTAATTTTCTAATATAACTGGTTTAAACTAAAAAACTATACTACTTTATTACTAATTTTTTTGATAAATCTTTGCTCTGAACAATTTTTACATAATCTTGGTATTGCAACAGTTACATATCTAAGTTTAACTGATCAATACAAATATAATTTCTTTATGAAATCAAAATAATAAATCTTAATTTTATTGTTCATTAAGTCATTTTAATTAGTATATAAATAATCATAGAAAAATTAGTCACGAATGGCAGCATAATGCTTGTTAATTTTCATTATATTAAAATATATGGATGTGCCTGACTTTTCAATTCCTTTTTAGGGACATACACACACACATTTTATATCTAAATTTGGGGGGAATATTTTGGGGACACACAAATTATTTTCAACTTTGGGGGTGATACATGTTATTAATTTTACTCTTTATAATTACTACTTATATAACATAAATTTAGCTGAATATATTAGCCATTAAATATTTGGCTTAATATTCAGTCAGCTTAAAACAACAGCTTTTACTTTGTACTGTAATGGGCAAAATTTTGTATAATTTGTTATACAATAGTAGGGAGTCTATTTTTGAAATGTTAACGTTGTTAAAAGTATCCTTTACTTGCTACTTGTGTAGATACATTGGGCTGAACTATTCCACGTCTACAATAACCTACACGAGTTATTACCACCACAAGAAAAACAAATATAACCAATAGGAAATTAGTTAAGAAAATAATTATAAACAGCGGTATTTGTGTTTAAAAATTAAAACGCGGTTGTAAAAGTATAATTTAATTTCTATATCTAAACAAAAAAATGGGCTTAGGCCTAGACCCTACAGCTCTGAGCAATTTGACCAAAGTTTGAGGAAGTACGGGATTTTGTTTTCAGGAAAATCCTCGTTTACACGTTTTTTTAAGGCGCTAAAGCTTCTAAAACAGAATTTGTGTCAAGAGATCACGGGGGGCCCTGATATGAAATTCAATTTTCTATTTAACCATAGGCCTAGATCCTATAGATCTGAGCAATTTGACCAAAGCTTGAGGAAGTACGGGATTTTTTTCAGGAAAATCCTTGTTTAGACGGGTTTTTTTTAAAGGCGCTACAGCTTCTAAAAATAATTTGGGCAAAAGCACAGAGCGGAGTCCTGATAGCAAATTAAATTCTCTATCCAACCATATAAGTGTGCATAAGCCAGGAACCTACAGATCTGAGCATTTTGACCAAAGCTTGAGGAAATACGGGATTTTTTTTTCCCCAGGAAAATCCTTGTTTACAAGTTTTGTTTATGGCGCTACAGCTTCTAAACCAGAATGTGTCAAGAGCACAAATTGGGTCCATGATAGGAAATCAATTCTCTACCCAACCATATAAGTGTGCATATTCCTAGAACCTACAGATGTGAGCAATTTGACCAAAGCTTGAGAAGTACGGGATTTTTTCAGGAAGATCCTCGTTGAAACGTTTTTTTAAGAGCGCTACAGCTTCCAAAAAAAATTGTGTCAAGAGCACAGAGCGGGGTCCTGATAGGAAATTCAATTCTCTATCCAACCATATGAGTGTGATTATTCTTAGACCCTACACGTCTGAGAAATTTGACCAAAGCTTGAGGAAGTAAGAGAATTTTTTTAGGAAAATCCTCGTTTAAACGTTTATTTAAAGCGCTATAGCTTCTAAAAAAGAATTTGTGTCAAGAGCACAGAGCAGGGTCCTGATAGGAAATTCAATTCTTTATCCAACCATATAAATGTGCATAATCTTAGACCCTACACTTATGAGCAATTTGACCAAAGCTTGAGGAAGTAAAAGGTTTTTTTAGGAAAATCCTCGTTTACACGTTTTTTAAGGCACTACAGCTTCTAAAACAAAATTTGTATCAAGAGCACAGAACAGGGCCCTGATAGTAAATTCAATTCTCTATACAACCATATAAGCGTGCATAGGCCTAGACCCTACAGATCTGAGCAATTTGACCAAAGCTTTAGGAAGTAAGGGATTTTTTTTTTCAGGAAAATCCTTGTTTACAAGTTTTGTTTATGGTGCTACAGCTTCTAAAAAAATTTTTGTGTCAAGAGCACAGAGCGAGGCCCCGATAGGAAATTCAATTCTCCATCCAACCATATAAGTGTGCATATTTTTAGACACTACAGATGTGAGCAATTTGACCAAAGCTTGAGGAAGTACAGGATTTTTTCAGGAAAATCATGTTTGACACGGGTTTTTTTAAAGGCGCTACAGCTTCTAAAAAAGAATTTGTGTCAAGAGCAGAAAGCGGGGCCGTGATAGGAAATTCAATTCTCTATCCAACCATATGAGTGTGCATATTCTTAGACCCTACACCTATGAGCAATTTGACCAAAGCTTGAGGAAGTACGAGATTTTTTTCAGGAAAATCCTCGTTTACACGTTTTTTAAGGCGCTACAGCTTCTAAAACAGAATTTGTCAAGAGCACAGAGCGGGGCCCTTGATAGGAAATTCAATTCTCTATCCAACCATATGAGTGTGCATATTCTTAGACCCTACACCTATGAGCAATTTGACCAAAGCTTGAGGAAGTACGAGATTTTTTTCAGGAAAATCCTCGTTTACACGTTTTTTAAGGCGCTACAGCTTCTAAAACAGAATTTGTCAAGAGCACAGAGCGGGGCCCTGATAGGAAATTCAATTCTCTATACAACCATTTAAGTGTGCATAGGCCTAGACCCTACAGATCTGAGCAATTTAGCCAAACATTAAAGATGTACGGGATTTTTTTTTCAGAAAAATCCTTCTTTATGTTTTTTAAGGCGCTACAGACTAAAATGCCAAGGACAGGGAGATCTGGGCGTAATCCCGGTCGGGTGCATCTAGGGTGCTTTTTACTACCTTGTTCCCCATTCTCCCCACGCAAATGTAGGTACACTTCCTGATTACACAAACCACATCACAAAGCCCATCAGCGTAATTTGTACATAGCCGCAGAACCCGAACTGGTAAAGAAAAGTCTTTTGCGGACAATTAGTCTTTTCAGAAATAATCATAACAATAATAACAATAAGACTTAAGATTTTGTCTTTTATTATATTATATTTAAAATCAAACCCCCTTTATTATTGTTGAAAATTTTACTTGATGTGCATTATGGACGTTCACAAACTTGGCCATCACCTTTACTTAATTAACATTGTCATGACGATGCAATACAAAATCTTTGAAACCAAAATATATCTATAAGTATTTTTAAGATAAGTTTAACACACTTGGGATTACTTTTATTGAACTATCATGTTTATTTTAATATTTTCACAAATTGTACATATTTTAAATTTTGAAGCATCGGTTATTATTGACTATTTTTCCTTTTTTATTTCTTTAATTTATTGAAATATAAGTATTATGTTGGTTGTGTGTTTTATTTCTCAAAACCTTAACCAAATAGTTATATTGTTCCCACAACGTATTACTATCCATTTTGGTTATACTCTTTATGTACTAGTTAGGCTAATGGGCAAGGGATGAGGTATGTGTAGCTTGGAGTCACTGCACCAGCATTTGCGTAGAGAAAGAGTAGGAGACTATTTAGGGAAAACCATCCTCTGTACACCCGACCTGGCTCAAACCCTGATATCCCCGTCCGCGGCACTATAACCGAACACGAGATTAGCGCGTTAGACCGTGCGGACACCAAGGCGGTTAAACAATTACTATTATTATTATTATTATTATTATTAAGTATTGATTATTAAGGTGGATATAAAAGTCACGTTTTAAGTCAAAATGGCCTTAAAAAACATAATTGGTACCGAGGGCTGGTGGGATCCTAGTTTTCCCTGGATGACACAACTCCTAGCTGCATTCATGGATAAATGGAATAATGAAGGCATTTTGAAAATAGTGATTTTGTTTAAAATGGTTATCTGGGAAATGTTTGACATGACAAAGAACAAGCATTGTATTTTATTTTTCTGAAAAGTTTATTTTAGAACCGCGTCTTACTATGCGTTCGGATTATACTCCTATGTCCTAATTAAACTATTAGTTTAGGAATGAGGTAGGTATGGTTTAGAGGAAGTGCACCTACATTGGCATGGAAGGAGAGTGTGAAGCCAGCTAGGGAAAAACCTACACGCAGCCAGGCCCAGGATATTATGCCTGATCTGGCAAGCCAACAACACTATTATCATATTGACAATTAGACCGCGTGCCTATCTATGTGAACTCGGAAAAAGCAATTAAGAACCAATAAAATAAATAGTTTTAAAAATTAAAAATTAGTTTAAACTGATATTTAAGTAAGTTTGTTATAAAGTTCACCAACACTAGCAAAATTTGTATAATAGGGTGGCGAACACAAAACTGTTTTGGGTATATTATTTAAATAGATATATTGAAATGTCCTAAAACAGTAATGAAAATCTTTCTAAACAAATATAAAGTAATTTGATATGATTGGTTTTAAAAGTGTTAAATTGTAATTGTGATGGGTATAATACAACTTGTCATTTTGGCTTGCAATAGTTTACGACAGTTCTTCAATTGCTTTAGTTACGAAAGTGTGTTGGATTCATGAGTCAGCCAGACTGTCCACGAAATGTGATTCCCGCAAGCACAACAGCAGATTTTTAAGAAATATTGGCGTGGACTGGCTTTCGGAGGGGGGGAACAGGTTCTGACTTTAGTCTGACCAAGAAATATGAGACATAATACCAAAGTCATTAGTATTTATTTATAGTTTATGTGTCTTGCTTTGGGCAGGGGTGGGGAAAGTAGAAGCTCGCGGGATGAAAAGGTATATAAAGTTGAATATGAAGAAAAATATTGTTGGGAAAATTTGTCAGGGTTGAGAATGTATAGTTAGAAAAAAAGGATAATGGGTAGAAATGAAGGTAAAATCAGGGGTACAACTAATGAGGTAGAAATTACGAGAAGTTAAAAAATGCACAAGCATGCAGGTGATCTTAAATAAAACCTTGCAAATTCAACAAATAAATAGACACAAAATATGATTTTGACGTAAGAGCAATTGAAACAAAATTTTAAATAAAAAAAAAATTGAATATTTATTTTTCTTAGGTCAAATTGGAAGCTATTCATGGTCTAGGCCTGCGAATATATTGTTGAATAGTAATATTTGGGACCATCACGGCCCCGCTCTGCGCACGTGACACAAATTCTGTTTTGGAAGCTGTAGTGCCTTAAATAAACGTGTAAAGGAGAATTTTCTTGAAAAAAAAAAAAAATCCCGTACTTTCTCAAGCTTTGGTCATATTGCTCAGATCTGTAGGGTCTAGGCCTATGCACATTTATATGGTTGGATAGAGAAATGAATTTCCCATCAGGGCCCTGCTCTGTGCTCTTGACACAAATTGTTTTTTAGAAGTTGTAACGCCTTAAAAAACGTGTAAATGAGGATTATCCTGAAAAAGATGCCGTACTTCAAGTTTAGGTCAAATTGCTCAGATCTGTAGGGTCTAGGCCTATGCACTTTTTTTTGTTTGATAGAGAAAATAAATTATACTTTTACAACCTCGTTTTAATTTTTAAACACAAATACCGCCGTTTATAATTATTTTCTGAACTAATTTTATATTGGTTTTATTTGTTTTTCTTGTGGTGGTCATGGACGTGTAGGTTATTGTGTATGTGGAATAGTTCAACCCAATTGTTGAGGTCTTGGTTCCCATTGTTGATGTTGTGATGGTCATTGCCCACCAAAATACTGATATTGGTAGTGACATTGGTGTCAATGTGGAAAGTGAAGTGGGGTCCTTAACTAAGACGGTGTAGTGTGTAGGGGCCAAAGGCCCCATCCCAACTTTGTTGACACTCAGATAGATTGGGTTGAAGGCCTGGTAGTCTTTGGTGTCCTAAGTGTTACAAAAGAAAGTGTAAGGTTAGGGGACAGTGTGGGTGCTTCTAATATAAGCATGCCTACCAATCAGAGACTAGTAGGCCACCATCTCTGGTTTCATTGGAGTGGTCCAAATCATTTGGAGCCAGGAATGGTGTATGGGGTACACCAACTCATTGAGCAAAGGTAGGCCACCAGAGGAGTTAGGCCTAAGTCTGTCAGTGACAAAACCAAGTGTTATCAGCAAAATCAGTTTACTCCATCAGCAGAGCATTCAAAATCAGATCCAGTGGGGAATTAGTTTACCCGAGCAGGGGTACGGCGCTCAAAGAGGAAGGATCCACAGAGTTACAATGGTCCTTTTTCTGTCCTCATAGGGAAATAGATGTGGTACACAATCTAGGCCTATAATATGTCAAGTCTCACTCATAATAATATAAATCTTAGATGATAATAATCATTTTCATAATGTAGGACTAAATTATAGGTATAAGTATCGTCAAATTAATAATAATGTTGAAAAGTTATCATTAAAAATAATGAAATAATAATACAAGATATCCGATTATTCATTAAAGTTTACAGGTATAAAATCATTATAAAGTTATATATTTTATTAGGGTGGTTAGGGCTAAAAATAAATACACTTAGAATAAGATATAAAATTAGGGGTAATTAATCAAATATGTTGGTATAAAATTACTCTAATTTCTTAAAGTAAATAAGTTTCATGGTCGAG
>CABFOW010004927.1:19202-49127 GCA_902141385.1 Timema californicum | reverse complement strand
GTACACGAATAATAATTACTTGACTAATGCTTCCTCCACTTTGAGGAAGTTCGAAAAAAATAGCTCATTTGGTAGCGTGTTTTTATAGTGAATTAAAGTTCCCGGGATTAATTACCAGCATGACCCTAAAAACTCATCTTCTATTTCGTTCATTGGCATCGTATGATAGTTTTTAGAGCATTTAAGTTCATCCAGTTAATATGCAAGCCGCTTTGCAAAAATAGCTTCAAATTGACTAGGTAGTAAACGTCGTCAATGCCCCGTCTATAAGGGTGACATTGGTAATACATGTTTTGCATGCCCTAACGTTGCGTTTAAATTTAAAATACATTTTACCTCTTCACATATAGTTTATACTAGAATAACTAATAGAGATGTGGAAAAAATTATCTATGCTTTTACTTATTTCGATACCAATATTTTTATCTCTATACTTTTGGCACATCTGAGTAGCCTACTTACACCCAGGTATTGAAGGAAACAATTGTTTGTTCATAATCTAGTTTATATAATATTTCTAAGACCACTTACTGTATAAGCTGCTACTTCATAAGGAAAGGAGTTAGACACAACCAGGACTTAATTTACAATGTCGTGACTACATTATTATTTTTTGTGATATAGCATACAGAGTAGGAATAACTATGCTATAAAATATAACTTTTATAATATATTAACCATAGCTTTTTACCTGGATGACAGTTCAAAAGTCATACGTTTAAATTTTGGGTTGCCAACAATTTCAAAAGATCCCTGTTTTGTTTAAGATGATAAGTTTTGTAATTACATGTTATAATTCACATTTAAAATAACTTAAACTTAAGTTTACTCACACTATTTCATCACTTTTAATCATTTCTTTTTATCAAAACCGAAATAATATTCTAAACATAATTAAAAGTACTTATTACTCGTTTTGGAATGTTATCTACATTGTGTAATATAGTACATACATTAATACCGTTTAATACCGGCAACGTATTACCTTGGAAAAGAAAAAATATTTGTCATTGTTTTATATATAATTACTTATTTTATTATTATTTTACTGTATGTTTAAATATTTAACTGATTGAAATATTTGCATCCACTGCGTGGGTGCACCATTGTAAAGAACTTGTTTGCGTCAAGATCAATCACATTGATTAAATTCGTCAATCAAAATTTTGAAGCTATATTTGTTAGATCTTTTTTGAAAGTGCTGTGAATTTTTTTTTTAAAGTGGAATGAAACGATAAATAAGGTTTGTGCCCGACCTCAAATAAATATTTACTAATTTTGGCCTAAATTACTGTGATTAACTCACTCATACACTATCATATGTTTTCAATACAGTTATCCAAAGTGACAGATGTCAGCTGTTGGCGTAGGGATTAATTAGGGTTTATTTCTAGTAACTTTTTGAGCTGTTATCCAAGTAAACTCAAGTGGTGAATGTACTTTATTTGTCGTTACTAGAAAAGTACAAAAATTCTAAGGATGTATAGACAAAACAACGTGTTTATACTTAAATAACCTATAGAAACATATTATAAAATCTCTTACCTATTATTTTGATACCGATACACAATTTTATGAATAGTTTTATTTCGATATATAGTCTGTATTATAGTTTAAACATTCACGCAGTGACCACTTTTAAACTTGCTACCAGTGTTCCACTGTGGAGAAAGGTTTGGTATCTTGGGCGAGCTGAAATGAACCGAACCTTACCGAACTAACAAACTTATATTATTAAACATTAGACGATCGTAGCGTCGATGGTTGCAAATTGCACTAAATTGTATGCCAAATACTTGATTGGTAAGATTTATATAAACATAGAATCCCTCACTTGACTTTCCAGTTAAAAGTTTACTCTTTAAAGGCAACCAATTTTATATATATGTAGCTTTCGATGTTTAATTTAAATCACAACATATATTTTCTCCCTTCACGCCACAGTGAGAACTTTAAATCGACCCCTTTTCTAGCTCTCTATATATTTGTTGCCCCAAGCCACTCAAATAAGAATCGAGTTGTTATTTCTAACCAAATATTAATAATTTGTTATTATAAACACAATTATTGTACACAAATCATGGTTTCCATGGTGATGCAAACAAATAATAACTGTACAGTTGAGCCACTGCCCACACAGAAGGAAAAGATGGAAAATTTGCTAAGAAAATTAGGCTTCAGTTTTAGGCTACTATCTTGGTCGGTATCTTGAGCCCTTAATCTTTAAAATGAGTGTTCGTTGTTCAATATTAGTTAAACGGTTTTCTTGTAATTTTAAAAACCGGAAATGGACTTATCCAATTATATATATATATATATATATATATATGGAATTTGGAATTAAAGAGAGTGGGAGATTGAGAAAATGTGAGTGAGTGAGAGGGTGAGTGGTGAGTGTATGAGTGTGCTATTATGTAAATTTGTGAGAGTGTGAGATTGAGATTGCGTGACTTGCTCTTTAGCGTCATATACGGTGAGCTCAAAGTCAATAAAGGGATATAACTATACACAAATCAGGGTTTCCATGTTGGTGTAAGCAAATAATATAAGCTGAAAACTCGCTGGAAAAAAAGTTTTTAGTTGGAAACAGCTATTTTTGTCCACATATTGGACCCCTAAACTTAAAAATGAGTGGTCGATTGTCAACATTTCAGTCATTTTTTTTCAATTTTAATAACTGGAAAAGGGCTTATAAAGTATACAAAAGATTTCCGGGTAACATATAGAGCCTAGATGATGAAACTTTTCCGACCAGTGTGCTACTCAATGACTAGCTGAATTTTGAACTGGTCTAACGTCCAACCTCTAATTTATGTTTTTAATGAATATTTAAAATTATAAACTTATTTATTATTAAATGTAACGAATAACTCAAATTAAATAGTAAAAAAATATTAAATTTCAATGAGGTAAAAAGTATTTAACTGTCAATGGTAATCTGCTATATACACTATTAATTTAAATAACCTAAAGCAAGAACATTGAAATTAACAGCTTCAGTTTTTAAAAAAAGACTATATATATAGTGTTAAAATAAAAAAACCTAAATAATATTTTTCATATTAGTTTGAAACATGTTGTACTTTGCTCTTCAAGATATTTATGTGAAGTTCATAGCTTGTTTTCAACAGAACACAAGATGCACAAGTATAATCAAGACGATTTCTGACCGTTGACTTCACATAGTTCATTAAGACAAGCCATTGAATGATAATTGCTGTAGAAATACGAGTATCGTTGACTTCAAATAAATTATACGACGTTGGGGAAAGGTGTATTTATTGTTTATATTTTTCATGCTGGCGTGGCACCCAAATCGTATTCTGGTTCCAGAGATATTCCATCCCTGACGTAGCCCAATCTAGATATTCGTCTAACATTTTGTTTCAAAAGGCAGCTTCAAAACACTAATTATTGATCTTTATATCCCGAGACTGCTTATCGGATTTTCTTCGAAGCAGCTTTGAAAGGTTCTTAGATGTAATTAGGTATTATACACTCACGCCCTTGTGAATGAGTAATTATATAGGCTTTATTAATAAACTGAAGAATGTATGTGAGTGGCATGAGCACTGCGCTATATCTACCACACGTAGAGGACTGAAATTTATAAAAAAATTAATAGCCCCTGTGCATAAACATGTGCTCCTCAAAACGGTAATTTTAAAATATTAAGATACCTTCCACCTACAATCACTAAGCTAAAAACATTTCTCCCGGGCAGCGCCGGGTATTTAAACTAACTTATAATAAAATAAGATTAATTACCTACGCATATTTGTTTGGAAATATGTTAGTTACGGTACAACTGAACACGGGAGTTGAACCCGGGACTTTTGGCTCAGTACTCCAAATCTCTGACCACTGAGCTAGTCAGGACTCTACCTAAAAATGTGGGTGAAGAATTGTCCTGAGCACGGGAGGATTCTTGGATAGCTTAGTGGTTAGAAACTTGGCGTATTAAGCCATAGATTACAAGTTCGATTCCGGTGTACAGGTATCATTTTTCAATTTTTAAAATATGATATTTATACAGCTATAGCCATAACTAACTAGATATTTAATCCATCTTAACAAAAAGTTAGTTTCGAACAAAATGCCCATAATTTGGTTTCTAAATCAAATATTTTATCTTGGTAATATCTTCTTGTTTCAAAGGCTGGGATTGTATTACATTTCAACGTATTTTTATAAACAGTGCAATACTCACTTAGATGTGTCAGTTTTTGGAAAACGTTTCAGATTAACTTTTAATAAAATTAAATGGGGACGTGTAGATAATTTGCTGAAGCACGATCTTAATGTGAAATACAGAGGGAATATTAGGTAAGAGGGGGGGGGGGGGGAGAATTGTTGGGTTTTTGTTTTGCAAAAATTCTGCGACTTTAGTGCAATGGTACTCAACGGATGTGCCAAGATAGTGTTTCTTGTACGAATAGTTGGTAAGTTTGAGTTGATAAATATTGTATCTATAAAAATTTGAATAAAGGTTGACGGGGTCAATTATTTTATATTGTACAGTGCATAGTTACTCAAGTTGGGCTATAAGACATTGAACACTTTACTTTAGATATCACATCTCGTTTTTGAAGAGCAATGTTTCCGTACTCAAATAAGTAAAAGTCTGCTATTAACCTTGTTATTTACCGACTACCATGGCAATTATTAACAAAACAATTATCAAGTATTAAAACGTGTGTTTAATTTGTTAATACTGTAGGTTAAAGTTTTAAGAGATGTTTAAGTACAAATGCACACGTAGAAGATAATGTATATTAGTAGTCTTACCCTTCCAATTGGAACAGTCATTTTCTTTTCTTTAAAACAAAAGTAAAATGAAGCACTTTTTTTTTAGCAAAAGTAATTTTAAATTAATTTTTATTTATAGATATCTTCATATTTTTTTAAATATATTCAATTCTTTAAAGATATAGAATAAGCTTAATATACTATATTTAAGGGTTTTCGTTGAAACATTAATTATTCTCAACAAATAATGACTGCATGAATGTATGCCATATATTTTGTATTAGTCTACAGTATTTACTTCGCAGGTTATTTCGTGATAGCTTCCATCACTATTTCACTAAAAGTTTTTCTATTGAATAAAGTACGAACACATTTGCACGTGAATAGGGATGTGAAAAAAGTATCGATATTTTCCTTTCAATACAATAATTTTTTTCATTTGATACTTTTTTTCCGATGGTTGTACTGATATTATTACGCACACACCGGTACTAGATCAGCATCTAAAGAGACAACGTTTTGCCATCGTCACTCTTGCTGGGATTTAAATAATATTTACTAGGGTGAACTGTGTAGGAAGAACAAATGATACTATTTCTCAATTCTCACTCATTTTCTGTATGACAAGCAAGAAGCAACTCTAGCTGGTATGGTAAAACCTTTTATAATATCCATCGTAAAATACTATGTATCATACCTCCTAGGTCCCAACACACAGACGCGATTGACCTAGGTATACTCTAATATGGTTACATCATTATGATTTTGTGTGTTTAAACAAATATGAAAATACAATTATATTGCAAAAGTTGAGATAATTATTACTAGATAAAAAAATCCCGATTAAAATTTATATACCACATATCTACAAGTATATGGGACTCAAGGCTCTTTTTTGATCATTACTTTGTTCTGGGCTCTCCAGGTTGCATTGATTTATTCTTGTTCCTCACCCTACCCACTGGCCCAACCGCCTCATCACGTGACCGGTAGACACCCCCCTGTCCTCCACCCACTCCTGTAATTACCATCAAATGCTCACCATTAGCGTTCTTTGGATTCCGGGCATTTTCCGGGTAGAACGAAAACGGGGAATGTCACAGGATGCCGACAAATACTATATTCATGGCTCGCCTATTAAAAAAAAAGTCACCTGCTCTTAAAAGTAAGGGTGTGACTCGTGACTAGTTACATTTAAATACAACAATTTTGTAAAAGGTACAATAGAGACAAAATACCCTAAAATTCTTAGGTCATTTTCATGGAATAGGTTGGCGTTACTATCTCCCTTACACACGCGAACAAATTCTATGCGATATTAAAACTGTTCCTCTAAATTTGTGAATGTAAATTAATTACTAGTTAAAAACAATGGT
Source organism: Timema californicum (assembly GCA_902141385.1). Classification (NCBI taxonomy): domain Eukaryota; kingdom Metazoa; phylum Arthropoda; class Insecta; order Phasmatodea; family Timematidae; genus Timema; species Timema californicum. The sequence continues at coordinate 43,002 of CABFOW010004927.1, read as the reverse complement.
CTCATAAATCAAATATTTGTCTTTATCTTGATTAATAATCATACTTTAAATAATATAATTTAACAATTTTATAAAGCTTATAGCCCAAACGGGTAGTAAGACGTAGTGTTAAAAAAAATAGAAAAATGTATAGTAGACAAATATATTTATTTTAAAATAATCTACAAAAATTGAAAATGTAAGTTTATAGACTTGGAATTCTGTAAATACTAATTAGAGCTAGCCCACAAGCTTAGGTTAACTAACTAAATGTAAATTTAGTAGTGTGTGAGTAAACCACGATAGTTCATTACTATCATTTTAAAATCAAAGAGTGTTGATTTAATGTATCATAGAAGTCAATGATAATTAATCTTTATATCTGGCCAATTTGTGTGATGCAATATTTTTTTAATTAATAAGCCAACAAGTTATTTTTCATCCATTTATAACACAGAATGGTTTTCTATATATTTGCCTTATAAAGTCATAATATTAATTGCAGCAATTGCATTGGGGTGGGGGGTCATGATTTGTATCTGACAGTGATAAAGTTTAATATATTCATGTGTCAAATGGTGTATCGTTTATATATTATATAATATCAATATTCATGAAATTATATTAATAGCACCATGTAATAATATCAATATTGACAGTAAAAGCGTTTGTTGTATTTATATTAAAAAAAATTCTATCAGAATCCAAAGACTGTTTATAAATTATCTCAAGTGTTATTTTTTATTTGTTTTGAACTTTGTACGCTATTATTATTTTATTTTCATATATAATCTATATTTGGGGTAATAGTGTTTTACTACATGTTACTGGTCAAGTATACAAATGTTGTGAGAATGGTTTCGCCAATAAAGTCGTATTATTTTTACTAATCAAATGTGATACAAATTTTCCATTCAATAACTATTTAAATCATTATATAACACAAATTTAAAGTGTACTATGCAATAACGTTATCATTCATTGTGAGTATTATAACATGCATGATATAGGATGAGGTTGGTTAGCAAATGGAGGCCATAAACTTAAAAATAATCTTAAAAATGAATAGCTAAAATATGCTAAACGGGATCACAGCTCTTCTTACAATGGTACATTTAGGCTCGCAAAATGAGGCTCACCCCAATAAATAGCAACGTAGCAACGCCAAAAACTCATTAAAATCCATTCAAACATCGATAAAAGTTAATCAAACATTCAATAAGTGATATTGAAAATACAATAACAATTTAATCTTTTCTAGTAAAAACATAACAACTGTGGAAGTACTATTACATTTGAAACTAAAGTAAAACTCTTTTACCTTTTTAAAATTATTGTTAATATTTTATGCTTAGAAATTCAAAATTTAATTTTTTGTATGATAAAAGTTTTTACATTAACTGTATAAAATATTTACCAGAATGTGAAATACGTTCATAGTTTTCATTACATTATTCATTGCACTCAAATTTAATAATGCTCGTAACTGCTCATATTCTCGCAAGAAATGGAATAATGCCATATTCGCCGTGATATAAAACTCAGGCAGTTCTTAGTACAGTAATGTAATGCAGTGTAACATACTCTCGTACTTTCAGGAGCTATGAAATGGCAAATTCGCATCTGGTTAAACCACGTCTTACAACTCGTTCGGGTTATGCGCATGAATACAATTCGAGCCGTTCTTAATTCAGCAAGGGTTATATTTATAGGTTGTAAAGCTGCCTAATCAAATGCATACTAAAAATAGTAAGCAAACGGCGCACTGGAGTCATAAACGGAAGGGGATACGCCCCCCTCTATAATCTGCTTAAATGGGCCACTCTTACTTAATACCGTAAAATAAATGGTGAATTATTTTATTCACAATATTTAAAATCTATGTTTGGTGCATTGTATAAGAAAGTAATTTTTTACTTTTTAAATTAATACCTTTTTTTATTTAATTTATTTTGTACAAAACAATGTTTATATCTTTAGATCTAGAGTGAAACTATTATTAGTATTGTATTTCCCAATAATGAAGTGTAGATTACGCTTATGAAATGAAACTTAATATAATACATTTTAATAATATTCATTATAATTGTAGTAAGGAGATATAATATTATAATACTCAAGGAAGAAACAGATTTTATATTAAGAAGTGACTTGATATTTAAGGAAATAAGCTTACATAAAAAAAATTAATTAAATTGGTATGAAATAAAATAAACAATATAAATATATCAAAACCTTAATGGTTATAAGATGAATGATCTTTTTTAAGACAAAATACTAGTTACAATAGAGAACAATGAAAGTTGACATGTTTAATTTTTAAAAGTTAATAATATTGGAAATAAAATGAGATTTTAATTAAAACAGTTATGCTTAAATTGATTTTATATATGATAGTTAATATAAGAAAATTTCAGAACATAATTGAGTACATTTTAATTAAATTTAACCATATGACATGTTGAACTAATAAATAAATGATAAGAAGGTAAGCCTATTAACAATTCAATCCAATTAATGCAATTTTTACAAGTATGTAAGAGTTGAATATAAAATGCATAAACTAAAATTAATGAAATTTGATTGGAACTAATACATATAAAACTTTAAAATGTATGGTAGCAAGACAATGAACAATTTAAAAATGATTAAAACTAATGCATGTATAAATTTGAAATTTATAGGGAAAATGATTGAATTGTAAACAAAAATTGACAACTGTGTAACTAATTGAAAAGGTTAATATGATAATGTTGAGTTATAAGCTTTAATAAGATTAAATAGCCAAGGCTAAGGAACAATTTATCTTCTAAGAGTTAATTTAATTACAATAGTATGTGAGACTCTAGAAGTCACTTCTTATTGTGATATCTGTTTCTTCCTTGATTATTATAGAACTAATATAATATAGCCTAAAACAAATTAATATAATCTAATGCGTTAAAATAGCAAACACAATAGATTAATTATAGGGTACCCGTTTCGGTGGCCACATGGTCTAAAGCATTACTCTCTCAATAGACTTGACCGCTGATGACGGGGAGATCGTTGTTCAGTTCCAGTCAGGTGTACTGAGGGTGGGGTTTTCCTAAATGGTTCCCCACTCCCTTTGCACGAAAGTTCAGGTAAAATTCCTCTAAATTCATCTTATCCCATCCTTAACCTACTAGCGTAATTAGTAGGCCTACATAAGCTTATAACCCAAAATTTCTAGACTTGGTGCTAATATATATATATATATATATATATTAATATATTTATACTTTATTATAATTAATGAGACTTTTCTCAAATGTTTCATCATATACATAATCATTTTTCCACCGACTATTACTACCCGCTCGGGTTGTATGAATTGTAAGTACGTTAGTTGAGTAGGATTAATTAAGGTAAAATTAATAATAAATGTAGGCGTATAACCCAGAATGTGTAGTAAGACGTGGTGCTAAGAAAAAAATAGTAAATGTACTAGTATTTTATTATAAAGAAAATGGGGAACAATTTAGAGGAAACCACCATTCACACACCCAGTTCAAATCCCAACCTTTATTTTTACTAGAAAACTAGACAAGATGAGCCTGTTATATATATAAAGCATATGCACCAATGTGTGTATTAGTGTTGATTAAAATAATATATCTTTAAACTATTTATTATAGTAGTACTCAAGTCATATTAGTGATATGACTATGATAAAAAAGAGCATCCTTTTAAAACCACCTACTTCATACAACATCATCAAAAAAGTTGTCCAGAATTGTTAAAACAAAATACTCATGGAAGTAATTGAATAATATTTAATGATCGAATTAAGTAGTTTAAGGTGTTAACCCACTGATGCGTTGCATGGCAAGGAAAATTTATTCCGCCAGGGAAACTTACATGTATTCAAATGGGAGACCTACCACTGATGCGTCACGTGACAAAGAAAGTTTCTTCCACCAAGGAAACTTATATGTATTCAAATGGGAGACCTCCCACTGATGTGCCACGTGGCAAGGAAAGTTTCTTCCACCGGGGAAACTTATATGTATTCAAATGGGAGACCTCCCACTGATGTGCCACGTGGCAAGGAAAGTTTCTTCCACCGAGGAAACTTATATGTATTCAAATGGGAGACCTCCCACTGATGTGTCACGTGGCAAGGAAAGTTTCTTCCACCGAGGAAACTTATATGTATTCAAATGGGAGACCTCCCACTGATGTGTCACGTGGCAAGGAAAGTTTCTTCCACCGAGGAAACTTATATGTATTCAAATGGGAGACCTCCCACTGATGTGTCACGTGGCAAGGAAAGTTTCTTCCACCGAGGAAACTTATATGTATTCAAATGGGAGACCTCCCACTGATGTGTCACGTGGCAAGGAAAGTTTCTTCCACCGAGGAAACTTATATGTATTCAAATGGGAGACCTCCCACTGATGTGTCACGTGGCAAGGAAAGTTTCTTCCACCGAGGAAACTTATATGTATTCAAATGGGAGACCTCCCACTGATGTGTCACGTGGCAAGGAAAGTTTCTTCCACCGAGGAAACTTATATGTATTCAAATGGGAGACCTCCCACTGATGTGTCACGTGGCAAGGAAAGTTTCTTCCACCGGGGAAACTTACATGTATTCAAATGGGAGACCTCCCACTGATGTGTCACGTGGCAAGGAAAGTTTCTTCCACCAAGGAAACGTACATGTATTCAAATGGGAGACCTCCCACTGATGTGTCACGTAGCAAGGAAAGTTTCTTCCACCGGGGAAACTTATATGTATTCAAATGGGAGTCCTCCCACTGATGTGTCATGTAGCAAGGAAAGTTTCTTCCACCGGGGAAACTTACATGTATTCAAGTGGGAGACCTCCCACTGATGTGTCACGTGGCAAGGAAAGTTTCTTCCACCGTGGAAACTTACATGTATTCAAGTGGGAGACCGCCCACTGGTGCGTCGCGTTGCGATCTGTCGACTTGAGAGAAGTCCTGGGAGCAACCATGCAATGTCGCATCTCCACGCAACGCAACGCACCAATGGGCGGGGGTAGGAGAAGCAAGGAATCAAAATATTTAATCTTCTTCACCCTTCGAACACTTTCGGGAATTATCGGGTTAATTTCCTCTACTTCGTCACTCGGAAGAGAATGAGTCACGTGCTCGCATTTTAATTATTGGGGTTACTGAGGCTGCCTGACGTATATTGATGTTTTTATTTTAAAGGTATTTTGTTCACATTTAACAAATTAGTACTCATCAAAAGACTAGTTTTATTATTTTTTCATTGTATTATTTAATGAAAATTTAATATTAAATTAATAATAAGTAAAATAATATTAAATTTGATTTTATTAATTAAATAGTATGGTGATGAAGTAAGTACAGCTGTCACTCATTTTGGTAATAACTTTTCTCTCTGTTCAGTCACTAGTCATTAAACAACAACCTACTTCCACGATGATAAGCTCTGTACTGTAGAGACTGGATCCGGTGCAGAAAATATGACGCTTCTTTTCACCACGCCACGTAACAGTGGGCGGACACCACTAGAACGACGCTTATTTTCACCACGCAACGCACAAGTGGGCGGACACCACTAGAACGACGCTTATTTTCGCCACGCAACGCATCAGTGGGTAGACACCTCTAAAACGACGCTTATTTTCGCCACGCAACGCACCAGTGGGTGGACACCGCTAAAATGACACTTCTCTTTGTCACGTCACGCAATGCATCAGTGGGCGAGAACCTGTATTTGTTCAAATGTGTGAGCCTGTATTTGTTCAAATGTGTCACCACGCCGTTTACAGTAAAAATTGGTCAAAGATTTCTGAAGATATTTAATTACGACATCCCGGGCAACTTTTAGTAAGACTCCGCAACGGGTTACTCACATGTTATATATTTTATATCAGCAGTTTGCATTTTTTTTAAATCTCTCTACTCTGAGCAATTCGTCAAGTAGTTCTTACTGTTATTTATACACGACAGTTCCAACAAATTATACCGTACATTTGTATGATGAAAAGTTCGTAGCCCAAATACTGTTTTTACGCAAAGTTGCACACCATATTCACAGGAAAATGTATCATTAGTCTAACTAGTATCATGTTTATATTTTATTTGATGGTTAATATATGTTTCGAAAATAAACATGTTTGTTTTGACGTTCATAAAGATATTGGTTTAAATTTAACAATGTTGACATTATTTTACTGTATAAATGTGCTCGTGTAGACTTTTGTATTATTTATCCTTTAGGGACAAAGTTGCAGACATAATGTGGGCTGTGGCAGCATGGCATGTTTCACAATACACATTCTAACCCTCCCGTTAAGGGAGTATAATGAATGCTAGCAACCCTACATTTATAAGGAACAACATAATAATACCTGTTGAGGCTTTATTAAGTGACTTAAAATTAATGAGACTATTTAGTTTTTCATGAATTTCTGGAACAAACTCTTTATGGTAATTTAGTAATCTGTTTGGATTATATTATCGTTGTTGAGTCAAAGTACAGTAATTTCGAGTGAAAACATTTATCTATGATATATCATTATAACAGTGGTTTAATGTGACAATTTGTATTAACTATTTTTAATATGATTAAATTATGTCTTCTTTATTTGTGTTCCTTTCTCCTTATTTTATAGTAGCCTCGTCTTCTACGATGACATGTTTCAGTCTTACATATACCAATGTAGTTGTAAAATAATGTATGAATATAAGACAGTAAAATTCTAATTTTAATAAAGTTAAACATTAAAAATTGAAATAGTTTACAGGAAATAGAAGATATTATAGAAAATATTAAATAAGTGTTGATATAAGTGATTATTTAACTTTGTTAATCTTACAATTTTATTGTCTTATCTACATAGATTATTTTACAATTACTTTAGTTTCGCTCAGATCTGAAAATGGTGTAATATCAATAATACCATCGAAACATGTAGTTATAGAAGTCTAAGTTAGTATCAAATAAGGAGAAGGGAATAAAAATAAAAATAGAACGGATATAATTTTACTATTTATTAGTATTACTTCTTACCATCCGACAGCTTAGATTAGTTAGTAGTTTGTTTTCTGGCCCTGGGTTCAATTCCTGGCATGAACAAAAATTTGTATTTGGTGAAATGTGGGTTTACTCTTACTCAGTGATGAATTAACTGCTGGGGACTGGATGTTGTGCATGTTCTTGGTATTAAGTTCTACTATTAGGAATATGAAGCTACGACAGTCCTAGCGATCCACTAGAGGAAAATATATTGTCTTTGAATAAAAATCTTACTTAGGCCACAGGCTGAAAACGGTAATGGATATAAAGTAAAAATTACTACTTACTAAATAAAATATTAACCTTATTTAAAATGTGTTTTAATATGTTAGACAAATTATTTTGGATTACATTTTTTTAAATCATAAATAAGCTTCAAACTAAGATATTTGAAGCTACGAGTGCGATTTTCCAATATTTGAATTTAATTAGTTATCTCTTAGTAAAACTTGAGTTGAAGGAATAAATTAAAAATTAGTTGAAAATAAATATATTTAAAAATATTGATGTATAATAATAAATATGTATAAATAATAAAACATTCATTTCCAACTTATTTATTAGATATATAGTTCAACTCAAGTTTTACTAAGAGAAGCCTAATGAAATTCAGACAAGAAGTCATTGTTAATCATAATGCAACCCTCACGATGGACACGAGGATTTAATGTAAAGCTATCTAATCTGGTTTGAGGTGATGAGGAGTTTGAGGCAAAAATCCCGGCTGGGTTGACTAAGATTATTTTCAAGATTTCCATTATCTCTCCACCCAGATTCTGGAATATATCTTCTTAATATTCCTCACAGCTAATCATGAGTGCCAAATATTCCTTTTCAAATTTATAAAATATTTGTTTCACCCATTTAATAAATTCCTTTATCAAATTTGGTCTGATACGGTTTTAATTTATAATTACGATTAAAACCTTTTATTTTTACAGTATCACAATAATTCTTGCCGAGTTTGACAAGTTTGTAGCTCTCTACGTTACTGTTTAGATAACAAACTAATTTTTTTTTCAAAACTGTTGCTTATAATTTGACCTGATTTAAATGAGTTAATTGAATAAAACTATAATATATTTAGATGTCCTAATGAAGACATATGTTTATAACAAATTTGGATTAGCTAAGATAACTTTTTTTAATCCTGTAAATGTTTCACATAATTTTATTTTATTCAAAAAAACATTAGACCAGTTTTAACGGGCTATTTTGAGATTAATATATTAATGCCAACATTTTAAAATGTAGTCACAAGTTTTGTTTTTTGTAGTGCCACAATGATTAAAATCGCCTTCTGGACTACACGAATTTAACTACTTTAATGGGGTAGGGATGAGAAAGGCAGGATCCAAAGGAAATACATATGTATTTGGAGAGAGAGAGAGTTGGAAACATTTTAGGATAAAACACTTTCAGTACATTTTGACAGGTGTTCTAACCCTAACCTTATAGTCACCGACAAACCAGACTAGATGTGCATGAAGTTTATTACACGCGCTTATTTGGGGGTCAAGTATAGTTCTGAGGATTTTTTAATCCCACATTGGAGAATACAAAGAGGAAACTTGTGATTGTTATTAATTATATGGTGATTATTATTACATGGCGATTAATTATATTGTTTTATTTTTCTTGTTTGAGATTATCCAGTTAGTTATGAGAGCGATACTTTAACATACCTTATAATTCGTATAAAGGCTTATTCGTCTGATCAGATTAATATTCTTTCAACACGCATCGGTGGTTGCATGATATAAGGCGTCACTCTAATGTTATTTTGGTTTGCTGGTGACGGGTAAATCGTTATTTAAGTCCCTGTATGATGTAATGAGGGTGATTGTTCTTCTAAGTGATTCCCCACTCTCCCTCCACATAAATGTAGGTACGTGTGCCCTAACATATTAGCTTTCTCATCCTTATTAAATAAGCGTGATTAACGTATGCGTATAAATCAAATATGTATTTAAACGTGGAAAAATAAAAAATGTTTCCTTCTAAATAAGGAAAGGGCAATTTTTAAGGAATGTATAAATCAACAAATTTAAATTAATGTGTAATTATCATTATACTACTATAAAGCCACATGGCTCACTCACTGATATTAATGTTTACCCACTTCCAGATGCGCTATAAGTTTGAAATTTAGCAAACTTATAGATTTTATCCTGTAACAGACGGTAATATTCCAAAATTTTAAAATTTTAATTTCCACCCCCAAAAAAAATAAAAATTGTGGATCATCTTTAAATTCGGTGCGGACCTTTCTTTCTTTGAAGGTCTCTTGTGGCTAAACGGTAATACCTACCAAAAAAATGGCTTTGGAATTACATTAGTTTACATCCAATTGCAAATCAAACACACTTGGATTTGGGGGCGTAGCCCCCAACAAGAAAAGCGGGTATAATATTACAAAGCCACTGCATAATAGCGTCTACTAGCAAAAGCTTTGTTAATTACATACTTGAAAATGTATTTGTCTTGCTTGTTTTGAAACAACACACACCAAGTCAAGCACGCTTCGACTTGTATTTTATTGTTGTTCAAGTTAGAGATTTTTTAAATATAAATACAATATTACCATGCTCGTTATAATCTAGAAAATATTAACTAGCGGTATAATTTTCCTGACATCTTACTTTTATAACGCATATTTTGTGTTTTAGCTTCAAACACATAATTTATTTGAAATATTTCTTGAAAACTCTTTGTTTAAAAACACGATAATATGACTAACCCCCACTCTATGCTCATTGGTTGCCTTGGCAACAGCTTCAGCTCACACAATACGGCCCAATTAGAGCTTTAAGGGTGTGGTTAAAACAGGCGCACTCGGGTTTTGTCGAATCTTATGGTAAGGTGATTATTTAAGTGAAACTTTTCAAGACACTGAGCATACGAAAAGAGGGCTTAAAACTGGTTTTCAATCTACTCTTTTAGACTTGTCTTAAAGCAGTGGTCATCCAACGTTTTGGTCTTCACAGCCCTTGACAGCCTTAAAAGTATTGCCAAACTCCAAATATCTTTCTTTTGTGTGTGTGTGTGTGTGTGTGTATGTGAGACTACTTATCAATAATTACTGCATTATAATTCTAAACTTTCAGAAATGTTGTAGTAAAAATATATCACCGCATCTTAGTATGCGTTTGGAGTATACTCAAAATATTTTTTCTAATTAATTTAATAGTAATTATAAATAACTTGATAAATAAATAAAACTCATTTTTTTCAAAATATAACTTTTTTTTTCAAATTTCTTGAAATTTTGGCTTAGAATTTAGCTGGGTTTGAATGTTTGATTTTGTATTGAATGTGTTGCGGTATTTAGCCGACGTCTGTAAATAAAATACAGCCCCACATATAATAAAAAGTATCTGTGCTAGAGAAAGGGGTAACACCACAATAATATAGCGAACTCTGACAAAAGGGGTCAAGGCTCAATTCTATTCAAGTCAAACGGGCAAGTAGTTATCATATTATCGTTTTCAATCCTCTTTTCGAACGAATCTGATGTACAATTCCTTCGAAGTGATTGTTTTTATCTTTGCTTGGTTGAGATATTTGTTTAAATTTTCTGATATCACGCTTAGTACTTTACATACAGCCCTTTTGCTTTTAAATCAGATGCTTACTCATTGGATAGCATCAAACTTCGGTGTATATCCCGAACGGGTAATTAAATGCGGTGATAGATAAAATATTAGCTGGCAAGCAGAACTCGTACATAAATATTAAATACCAGCATCACCTGGAATTGAACCGGAAGCCTATAGAATTGTGATCGACTCCTCTAGTCATTCAGTCGCGGGAACAAGCTTGGATTTGTTAATAGCCTGTACTTGCACTAAAGGGAATTTCAAAAAGCCTATTTAAGGCTTCAAATAAATTTAAGCCCATGTTGGTAAGTTTTAAAAGTTTTTGTTTTATGGTAATCCCGAAAATGAAATACAGGGACCTGGGAACCAAAGATAGTTAGTAAAATTGTTGATCGTCAGAGGATTTGGAAATTGTTTCTGATCGCCAAATAAAGATAAGCGCTGCATTAAAATAAAGCTCTACACCGTGGGCCATATTTCAACTGGCCAGCAGTTCATCCCTTGGGAAAAATGCATCAATGGGAATCCATGAAAAGCAAAAGAACCTTAGTATGAAAATAAAGTTTTTAAAATGTTCCTCTCTAAGCTCGTCGAGGGAATTTCTACAATCACGCTTCAATTAAATAAACATCGCAAATGGTTTTTACGTTGATTTTACGTTCACACATCTTGTTACAAGTCCGGGATGATCACATATTAACAATAACAATATAAGTGAGGAAGAAAATATTGAGAGTAAATGCACCCACAGTAGTGTTGAGGGAGATTGTAAAGTACTTTAAGACAATACAGTGTATGGTATACCACATAGACATTTTCCTTTATCTTGACTTTAGAGACATTTACTAGAAACCCCTAAGATTAGTGAAACAAAATAATATAAATTGTTTCAGAAACACTCCACCAAATAGTATATCTGAAATATAATATACAATGTTACAGAAAAATTGGGAAAAGAGGAACATCTCTGTCTACCAAAGAGCATACAGTCAATCTCGATTATAGAAACCTTCAATAAAAAATAAATATTTGCTTATAGCTCATAAAGATTGCTTTTATTAAAGTATATTTCAATTAAAGTATTTTTTTTATTTTTAGGGATAACACAGCCTTCCAGTGATAAGTTACTTCCTATCAAAAATAGTTATGAAGATATGATTAAATAAGGAGATTTCTGCTGATGTAAATAACCCTTAAGTAGTTTCATATAAAATCGAGAGTTTTCCTTTTGTTTGTAATGTTAAACAGTGCCTAGATACAAACTATTAACAAAATCATTAGAGCGTGGCTCAAAAATATCGATTTTTTTTCTCCTTTTTAACTTAAGTAAGCTACCCTTAATTTTAGGTTATTTGTCTAATTCTTTAAAATCCTCAGGTGAACCTTAATTAAACCCTAGTTAGTAGCTAGTAAGTTAGTTTCAGTTTTAGGCTGAGGCAAAGACAGGTGGCCTCGAGAATACCAATTATTTGGTTTAAGGGTCATGAAACGACGACATTTATCACAATCTTGAGTTTTATTTTTTCTGCGGTCACAATACTTCTCTCTCCGAAGGGTTGAGAGAAATTTATAAATATTATACTTGATATGGACCTTCCCATCACCTTGAATCCATACCATATAGGAGTGACTCCTTTGTTCATGATCCCACAAGGGAAATTCTGAATTTAATAAACTTTATTGCTTTTATCTATTTTGAAAAAAAACATCTTTTTTTTACAAAACTAATTCTAAGCTAACTTTAGTTTTTAAAAAAATTATTAGAATGTTTTTCAATACGAATACATATCTACGCATTCTCCTATAGGCTATGTGAATATTTTATATTTTTTTGGTGTTGATGGACTAATTATTATTATTACAGTTTTCATAAAACTAATAACACTTTGCTAAAGGAATCTTGGCCCAATTCCCCCTAAAAACCTTTTATTTTTTTAGTGTCACAATAATTCTTGGTGAGTTTTACTATTTAGACAACATGTCATAAAATTTAAAACTACAAATAAATAAGGGAAATATTGATGGACTTAAAACTGACAGGAAAATCATGAAAATATCAGGATATTTATAACTGCGAAAAAAATTAGGAAAATGTTGGCATATTTAAAATTGTTATATAATTTAGGAAAGTGTCAGATGATTTCAAACTGCCAGAAAAATCAAGGAAAAATCAGAGAATTAAAAATAGCAAGGAAAATCAGGAAATTGTTAGGATATTAAAACTGCCATTAAATTAGGGATGTGTCAGATTATTTTAAACTGCCAGGAAAATTATTTATCTTCAAGTGTATTTCAAGTTTATTTATTTAAAACTGAATGTATAGTTGAGTATTTCTTATTTTTGTAAAACCTTTATCAATCCCGATATCTGGGTTTATTTAGTAAATTTTGTCTTTGAGATCAAGTAAAAGTCTGGATTTTTTTATATACTATATGGCCACCCTGGCTGATTGGGCCTTTTTAATATTCACCTTGTCTTTTAGATTGCCTAAAGTAAATCTTCCTCATGTTTATTAATATGGGCTTACAGAATATTATAAAAGATATTTTAAGTATTTGATAACCAAGACCCCGATTATGAAATGTTAATATTTTGTTACATTGCAGATAATGTTCATGTGTTACTGTTTATAAAATCTATCCATGATACCCTGGGTGAATATATGTAAATTTTATATAATTTGTTTGTAATTTTTGTCTTGCTTGGTGTAGTTGTTTGCTCATTTTAGACATGTTTGTTTAATATATACTTATGTATTTATATTATTGATTTTTGTACATATATGAATAATCAAATATTTTATTCCAACCACCCCTCTCCCCAACGGTTGATGGAATGATAAGATAATATAGACCTCAAAAGAATTTGTACCTTATTTATTGCGTGGTTGAAACATAATTCACCTTCTTTGTAAGTAACTTTTATTAAGTGTACAGGTCATGAGAAAAGTTAAAGAGTGTTTGTAGTTCTTAGAAAAATATTTTAAAGCTACAAAAATAAAATATTTCTCCAGTAGAAACATAGAGTTAAATTTTCTTCATTATTGAGTCTGTGCCCTTAGCTTATTAACATTTGATGAGAAACTTTTTAAATTAAAAGAAAATTTGAAATTCCATTCTATGACACTGTTGAGAAATATTCAAGAACTGTTTATGTCACTATGTGAAGAAAACTAAACTATAGATTACTACTGGAGACATATTACTTTTTATTTTGGTCAAAATAATTTGCTGTAAGAACTGTAAAAACACTGACCTTTTCTCTGGCCCCATACACTCTCACCTTTAGATGGTGATAAGAGGGTGCGAGGGGTAGCTATTGCTTCTGAAGCAGAAATCTTTAATCAATGTTAATTTTTACCAGAATAACAAGTTTAGTTGTTAAAGGTTTTTCATCTAATACAGCTAGATTTTAGTCTCTACTTGGGAAGTACGCGTTTTATTCATCCATGCGCAATCATTGTAAGTATTTGGTCAATTTTAGGGTCAGCTTGCCCACATTTTATGTTAATTTTTAGAACATTCAGTGTAATTATAATAGCTGTTTTTTCGGCAATATTTATATCAGCCAAATTTGGGCCTGCCTGGTAATCAATACTAATATTGGGGTGTAATTTTTAATGCATAACTTCTTAATAACTATATGGGCTGTCCACATCTAGCTACATAAATAGAATAGAGGTGAGTAAGGTACTATTTTGTTGAAAAATACCATAGTTTTCGTAGATAGAATAAGAAAAAATTATTTTAAGAAATAAATAACATTCAGAGCACTCTGTTTTAATTCAAACCCTTGCCTTTCCGACGCCGTAATACCAAACTAGAAGAGATTGATAGGACTCTTAGCTATAAGACTATTTTTATTGGAAGAACAGTTCAGAAAATTCAATGATTTTTGTTTTTGCCACTAACATTGATAACGTTTTATTGTAATAATGATATTGCATAATAATTATGTAGGTATTTTTAATACCTATCAAAAGGGACGACTACAGATATCTTGACTTGATGTGTGAGCGAATATTAGAGGTGTGCGAGTACTCGAAAATTCTAGTTCTATTCGAGTTGTAGTAGCTGCTGAAACTCAACTCAAAATTTTTACCAAACAAACAGTTTGGATATTCAGAATTTTCAATTTTTTTTATTTGAGAGTTTAATTAATTTGATTCAATTTTAAGATTTTATTTGATAACAAATGGAGTTTCTCAATATTGCATTTTGTCTGATTTTAAAAGAATTAATTACATTTATACTAAATTTATTTAAAAATTTAAATTTGTATGATAATTTTTTTTACAAAAAAAATATTAAAAAATACTTTGTGCAATGGTTTATGCATGGCTATATTGTAAAAATTCCATTTGTAATATTTCTTTATATTACTCTAACTCAAAAAAAACTTGATGTTTTAAACTCGATTCAAATTCAAGTTGAAATGAAAAATGCCTACTCGCACACTCCTAATGAATATATTAAAATTGTTCTAGTAAATTCAGTAACGACAAGATACTGTTCTTTTATATCGAAATTGTGGTATACCTTTCCAACACGCTAGTATTAGATCGCAAGAATAAATATAATATGCCCACACATACATCCAGTGTTAAATAACGTTACGTCAGCATCTACTCTTGAAAGTTAGATCCAGTCTTTAAAGAAAAGACTTTCCAGTTATTTAGATGGTGTATTTATTTTTAGCTGCACTTCACTTTTGCGTACTGATATCTGTTCCAATGCTGAAGTTGATTAAGTTATGAATAAAAGTTGTAAATATACCCTTTGGCACGATGAACTCCTACTGCTATAAATGTTGGTGCCATTACCGAGTGAAACCAAGATGGAAACCCTTTTGTTCGGTTTGAAGTATAAATAGTAGGCTTTTCGTCTCTGTCCCAATGTTTCAAATACTAAAATAAATACTGAAGTATGAGTGATTGTCAATGTATTGTATGTGTCGTTTGTAAAGATTTAAAAAATAGTTTTATACCACCAATGTAATTAAAAAAACGGACACAACACTTAACCATATTACTGTTTTTTGTCACCGGGTTGTTAGCGAGTAAGATGTTTGGCATCGTACACTCTCTTAATGCGGAGGATCCTGTTAAATACGCCAGTGCACTTGTAATTATATTTTCTCTGCTTTTCACTGCCTTTTGATTTATCCGCCCCTTTAAATAACATAAGGATGTGAGCATGTGAAAGATAAGAGTAAATTTACCCTCATTTGCGTGTAGGTAGATCGGTAGAGTAGGACACAATTTAGGGGAAAACACCTTTCTTAAACCCAATCGGGCTTAGAACATGGACCTCCCTGTCACAGGTAATCCAGTAGATTGCGAGCGTGATTACATAGACTGATAAAACGCAGTTTCAGGTCTGTAAAGCCAGTTAAACCCCTTATAATATCTACGTTTATGTGGCTACACTCCAAACTACGAGTTTACAGCTATTCATTTTGACAAATGTCAACTATGAAAGATGTAAGAGAAATATGGTGAAATTTGATCAATTTTGTTACATATGTGTGTGTATTTATAAGCTAAAATTAACCAGTTTATATATATATATATATATCATTACTATTCTCTTTCCTTTTCAATATAATAGGTTATCTCTTTATTGACTCTGCCATATAAACAAACATTTGCAAAATATTTAAAAGTACTGTATATTGAAATGAGATGGAATGTTTCAATTTCAATAAACACTTATTAACTTTTCTTTCACTACTTACATAATGGCTTATATAATATGTTTGTAGCCACAATTTTTATTGAGAAATAAAATACATTCAATTACTGTCCCTTTGAATATTAATAATTCAGTAAAAATATTATCAAACGTGGAATTCACGTTGATAGCCAAGTGGACTAAGTTTCAAGCCTATTTAATCTTCCTACGGATGTCGGGGTTTTAATACCAGCTGGGTGTATTGATATTTTTTTCCCAACGTGGTTTTTCCACGTAGTATTTTATTATCTATTTTGTAAATTGAGTAGAGCGTAAACATCACAATTCATTGACGAGATCTTTAGTGTGGCAACACCTCAGTTATGGGCTTTAACTGACAATATTATTATTATACGTACCTTAGATTTGCAGCTTTATTCGCGTGTCCACTACTTTGGATTGTTATTTTATTTATATCTCTTATTTTGGGTTTTAACGAACACACTTTGAGTACTGTATCAACCTCTGCACAACACACTTAACCTAAAAGTGTAACTGTAATATTCGCTCAAGTACTGTATGAGACTTATTTATAATTGTTCCCTTTTAATTAGTTGACCGTCTTCGGCCACAAGGACTGGCTTTTTATAAGTAATTAGGATGTACAGGTAAAACATGGTTTCCAGGGACCTGGAAAACCGTGAGCCGTTAAAATACAAAGATTTTCTTATTTGTGAAAATAACAAGGAATACTACACACAAAGAACTAGAACAAATACTGGAATACTTACAAGTTTGAAAATACAATAATATTTAATCCCCTTATATCCCTCTGTAAAATGCATGAAAACCTGGAAAAGACAAGAAGTATTGTATTAAGCAAATAGTGGTAGCGTTGGTTAAAGTGTAGTGTTTGATATTTATTACAATCATTATTAACACCGCATCTTACTACCCTTTCGGTTTATATGCACCTACGTTAATGTATAATGGTAAGGTGATTCTAAGATTAAATGTAGAACTTACAGTTTAGCGTGGGATCCGAACCAGGGTGGAGGCCTGTCATTCCACACATTCACAAGTTGTGATTAAAACACGTATTGTCAGAGGTGAAGGAAGGGTTTGATAATCAGATAAATCTGTGTCGGGACCGAGGATTGAACCCCGGACCCCCAGCACAGAAGTCTGACACCTTACCCCTAGACCGCCAAGTCGCCTTGGTTAATGTTTGATCCAAACCAAGGGTAAAGTTCAAACTTTGACTGTATAAACGTATTGAAAACTTACAACATCTGTGTGGGCCTTTTTTAGTCATACTTAAGCTTAAAGTGCGGTGCTATACTAAATACAAGACAACACCAACCTAAACTCGAATGGAATGTGTCATTCTTGCATATGAAACTCGCCCATTCCATCTTGGTCTAGGTAGGTGTTGTCCTGCACCGCACTTGGGGCGTATTAAGTCCGGCTATAAAACCATACACTTCGTTTATCAGCGGAATACCTCATTTTGAATGTTGAGGGCTAGAGAGAAACACGGCCGACTGAAACATTATTTCCAGATGCACGAATGTGATAAAACATTATTCAAGCGAAACACCAGCTGTAATTGATATAAATGCCAACATTGCACGTAAGATTGGCGTGAAGTATTGCCTTCCAAATGTTGGTAATGGTAAGTACTGCACATTGCTGTTAATATTCTAATATACCTAACCTGAAGTAGAGAAACAAAGTTTTTTTAAATAAAATATTATCACTAAGCTTTGGTCCTTCCAAAAAAGTGTGTTATATTGCCTAGTCTACGCTTGTGCTCCCTTGTAAACGATCTATAGAGGAAGTAAACATTTATCCTCCCTTGTAAGCGAGCCATAAAGGTAGTAAATGTTTGTTCTCCCTTGTAAACGAGCTATAGAGGAAGTAAATGCTTGTCCTCTCTTGCAAGTGAGATATAGAGGAAGTAAATGCTTGTCCTCCCTTGTAAGTGAGCTATAGAGGAAGTAAATGCTTGTCCTCCCTTGTAAGCGAGCTATAGAGGAAGTAAATGCTTGTCCTCCATTGTAAGCGAGCTATAGAGGAAGTAAATGATTGTACTCCCTTGTAAGTGAGCTATAGAGGAAGTAAATGCTTGTCCTCCCTTGTAAGTGAGCTATAGAGGAAGTAAATGCTTGTCCTCCCTTGCAAGTGAGATATAGAGGAAGTAAATGCTTGTCCTACCTTGCAAGTGAGCTATAGAGGAAGTAAATGCTTGTCCTCCCTTGTAAGTGAGCTATAGAGGAAGTAAATGCTTGTCCTCCGTTGTAGGTGAGATATAGAGGAATTAAATGCTTGTCCTCCCTTGTAAGTGAGCTATAGAAGAAGTAAATGCTTGTCCTCCCTTGTAAGTGAGCTATAGAGGAATTAAATGCTCGTCCTCCCTTGTAATCGAGCTATAGAGGAAGTAAATGCTTTTACTCCCTTGTAAGTGAGCTATAGAGGAAGTAAATGCTTGTCCTCCATTGTAAGTGAGCTATAGAGGTAGTAAATGCTTGTCCTCCCTTTCAAGTGAGATATAGAGGAAGTAAATGCTTGTCCTACCTTGCAAGTGAGCTATAAAGGAAGTAAATGCTTGTCCTCCCTTGTAAGTGAGCTATAGAGGAAGTAAATGCTTGTCCTCCCTTGCAAGTGAGCTATAGAGGAAGTAAATGCTTGTCCTCCCTTGCAAGTGAGCTATAGAGGAAGTAAATGCTTGTCCTCCCTTGTAAACGAGCTATAGAGGAAGTAAATGCTTGTCCTCCCTTGTAAGTGAGATATAGAGGAAGTAAATGCTTATCCTCCCTTGTAAGTGAGCTATAGAGGAAGTAAATGCTTGTCCTCCCTTGCAAGTGAGATATAGAGGAAGTAAATGCTTGTCCTCCCTTGTAAGTGAGCTATAGAAGCCATTGGGATTTCCTACCGTTGTCATACTATTGGCAGCATAAAGCCTTCCCGAGTCTAAGGTAGCTGCCTTATCTGATATCACATAATCTTAATTTATCATTGATATGTGTCTGATGATTTCCACACGCTCTTCATAGACACCGCCTTAAAAATACGAATGAAGAATGACCCTTGGACTCTGGATAGCTCAGTGGTAAGAGCATTGGCGTACTAAACCAAAGGTCCTGGGCTCGATTCCCGTATACTGGTGTCATTTTTCAATTTAAATAATAATATAATGTAAATATAGTGTTCTGAGTTAAGATAGTGTTTTTAGTATTTACTTATTCAGGTTAAATAAGTTCTTGTAGTTTTCGTCTCTTCCAATTTATAACAATAGTTGTTTAAGAACTCGGAGCACTCAACCGCACATCTTCTAGCTCTGGCCTGAGGATGATGCCGTTGCAGCATCGAAACATGTAGAAGCTCCAAATGTTGCAGGGATTGCAGCAATATCCAACGAACAGGAGACTACAGTTAAGGAAAGAATTCAATTTTTATGCATTTTTTTTCATTTCCTTATAAAACAAATTATTTTATAAATAATTCTGTTTAATTCCAAATACAACACAAGACAAGTCATATATGCATATTTACATCATCCTATCATATCATTGTTTTAATGAAATTTGACTCTAAATTCCACAATTTTAATGTTTAAAACTTTTTAGATGTTTGTTAAAACTTCAATGATTGTATTATCTATGTCATCATAAGAACTTTTAATTATTATTACCAAAAACTTTTTCATTCATTATTCAAAGTATAATTCCTATATTATTATTATATTACATCATATATATCCATGTTTTTTCATGCTAAATTAAAACAATTTGTCAACTTTACCAACAATTGAATTCTACTACTAATAATCTTAATCGTACCTTATTAACTAATAAAAATGTTTTTCAATAATAATAATAATACTTAGCACTATGACTTACTACCCGTTCTGGTTATACGCTTAAGTACTTATTACGTTAATGATTTAGAATTTTGGAAGGCTGAATGTAGAGGAAGTGAATCCATATTTTCGTGGAGGAAGAGTGGGAAACCAAGTGAGATTCGAAACTTGATATCCCCGTCATCAGAATTCTATTATACTGCCAGAGTGACGCCCTTGACCATGCGGTCACCGAAGCGGTTAAAATTTAACTAAAGTTTCTACGGAATCAATACTTTGTTTATAAGCAAAAAAAGAAGGTGTTGTCACTGCAAAAATATGGACTTTATCTCGCGAATTAACACTTAATATTATCAAAGATAATAATTTTTATCGTTTAAAATCCCCCAGACACCTCCAGATGTTATCACAAATCTCCCAATACCATTGTTTCTAATGAATGTGACTGCAAATAAACCAAGCAACGTGTGAATAGAGTGAACAAATACGAGCTAGCTCGGCCCAAAGCTCCGTGTCTAGGGACTGTGCATAAATTGGGATTAATGCCTACGACAAACACATGTTGAAGCAATTGTCTGCATTCACCCTCAATCCACAAATATACTACAATTTTCATAGGAACGACCTTTTATAAAATTCAAAGATTTTTTGGAACAAAAATTTCTAAAATTCTACAATATTATTAGTATCATTTTATAGGTATTGATAATATTTATATCCAAAGTGACAGCTGCATTTCACAGGATTTGACGTATGAATACGTTCCCAATAGACTAAATTGCTTTTAATAGAGAGATAAAGTTTCTAATCTCATACAAGTGCATTTTAAAATGGTTTTAATATTTGTTACGATGATTTCCCCTACCTATTTTCATACTAATTTGAGTGCAGTTCCTCTAAATATCTTCCATATCCATTTATCCTTAAATTAATTAAAGTATAGTCCATGTACTTAAGCTAGGTAATTTAAACACTTTAACATCCAAATACCCGCCTCGGTGGCGTAGTTGGCTAACGCGCTTGTCGTGTTGAGCTCGACTGCTGAGGACGGGGAGATCGAGGCTCGAATCTCGGTCGGGTGAACTGGGGGTAGTTTTTCCTAAATGGTTTTCCACTCTCCCTCCACGCAAATGCGGTTTCACTTCCTCTAATTCAACCTTCCCAATTCCTAATCCATTAGAGTAATTAGTATTTAAAGCGTATAACCCGAACGGGTAGTAAGACGCGGTGCTAATTATTTTTATTATTATTATTATTAACATCCAAATCAGTCTGTCACATGTCTAATATGTCACACTCGTATCACATTGTCTAATATGTCACACTCGTATCACATTGTCTAATATGTCACACTCGTGTCACATTGTCTAGTGTGTCACACTCGTGTCACATTGTCTAATGTGTCACACTCGTGTCACATTGTCTAATGTGTCACACTCGTGTTACATTGTCTAGTGGGTCACACTCGTGTCACATTGTCTAGTGGGTCAAACTCGTGTTACATTGTCTAGTGTGTCACACTCGTGTCACATTGTCTAATGTGTCACACTCGTGTTACATTGTCTAGTGGGTCACACTCGTGTCACATTGTCTAATGTGTCACACTCATGTCACATTGTCTAGTGTGTCACACTCGTGTCACATTGTCTAGTGTGTCACACTCGTGTTACATTGTCTAGTGTGTCACACTCGTGTCACATTGTCTAATGTGTCACACTCGTGTCACATTGTCTAGTGTGTCACACTCGTGTCACATTGTCTAATGTGTCACACTCGTGTCACATTGTCTAGTGTGTCACACTCGTGTCACATTGTCTAATGTGTCACACTAGTGTCACATTGTCTAGTGGGTCACACTCGCGTTACATTGTCTAGTGTGTCACACTCGTGTCACATTGTCTAATGTGTCACACTCGTGTTACATTGTCTAGTGTGTCACACTCGTGTCACATTGTCTAATGTGTCACACTCGTGTCACATTGTCTAGTGTGTCACACTCGTGTCACATTGTCTAATGTGTCACACTCGTGTCACATTGTCTAGTGTGTCACACTCGTGTCACATTGTCTAGTGTGTCACACTCATGTTACATTGTATTGTCATTGATGGAGAGATCATGGCTTTAATCCCCGTCGTGTATACTGTGGATATTTTTTCCTAAATGGTTTCTTTCTTTTCCTCCACGCAGATGCGGCTTCATTTCCTATA
This sequence comes from Timema californicum, assembly GCA_902141385.1. Lineage (NCBI taxonomy): Eukaryota > Metazoa > Arthropoda > Insecta > Phasmatodea > Timematidae > Timema > Timema californicum. The sequence goes on along the minus strand of CABFOW010004927.1, from coordinate 20,641 downwards.
GGATTCTAGCTTCCTCATCCCTATTCTATTAATAAAATGTATGTGTGTGTATGGGTAGTAAGATTTGGTAGAAAAATAAAATAATTACTTTAACAAAAGTTGATTGCTAGTTTGTTGATTGTACCAATTAAAAAACCAACATTCCAGCATCTATCTAGAGGGAAGATTGCGATCACGTCGTAAAATAACCAAATTTCAGCATCTATTAAGAGGGAGGATTGTGATCACATCGTAAAAAAACCACCTTCCAACATCTATCTAGAGGGAGGATTGTGATCACGTTGTAAAAAACCAGCTCTTGGGCATCCTGCCTGGGATCAACCCTGACTTTCAGAATCAATGAGATTAACGCACACCCAACCAATCTACCTTTAATTAAGGGCGACAGTGACGTCAAGTTTCCCTTCTTTATATCCAATATTGAACATCATGGTTGAATGAATGTGTTTACAGAGAACATCGCACAAATATAGTTTTCAGACGAAAACAAGGGTAATAATCCTGCCAGTAGTGTGAGGGCAGGTAATAATCCTGCCAGCAGTGTTAGGGCAGGTAACAATCCTTCCAGCAGTGTGAGAGAAGGTAATAATCCTGCCAGCTGTGTGAGAGCAAGTAATAATCCTGCCAGCAGTGTGAGCGAGCAGGTAATAATCCTGCCAGCAGTGTGAGAGCTGGTAATAATCCTGCCAGCATTGTGAGAGCAGGTAATAATCCTGCCAGCAGTGTGAGAGAGTAGGTAATAATCCTGCCAGCATTGTGAGAGTAGGTAATAATCCTGCCAGCAGTGTGAGCGAGCAGGTAATAATCCTGCCAGCAGTGTGAGAGCAGGTAATAATCCTGCCAGCATTGTGAGAGTAGGTAATAATCCTGCCAGCAGTGTGAGAGAGTAGGTAATAATCCTGCCAGCATTGTGAGAGTAGGTAAAAATCCTGCCAGCAGTGTGAGCGAGCAGGTAATAATCCTGCCCGCAGTGTGAGAGTAGGTAATAATCCTGCCAGCTGTGTGAGAGAGTACTTATATAAACATCTAGTCGTTCCCTCTACGGAACAACTATGATCGTACTGCCACAGAAATAACCTATAAGATGATTTGATAAAATGATTGTAGTGTTGTTAACATTGACAACATGTTAACATAAATATCTTAAACTTGTGGAAAGAGATACCCTTTGTAAAATGTGACATCTGAAGTACACATGTATGGGTGTATGAAAAACTGAAATTAAACTTAGTGGCGTATTTAAATGTCTGTTTGGTTCTTCTTCATGTCAGATTAGTTATTCCTATATTATTATTATTAGCACCGCGTCTTACAACCCGTTCGGGTTATACGCACTTACGCTAATGTGTAATGGTAGGGTGATTGTGAGATGGAATGGAGGACCTACAGTTTAACGTGGAATCAGAACCACGGTGGAGGCCTGGCATTCCCCACATTCC
>CABFOW010004927.1:0-18458 GCA_902141385.1 Timema californicum | reverse complement strand
TATTATTATTATTTTTAACATTTTCTATAGTAAAATTTATTGCAAATTTGCCCCTGATCATGTAGGCGCTCATATCCCTTCTCAGGCTTCTCGTAAACCAAAATTATTTTTTCCCAGTAGCTCTTATAAGGTAAACCCTATAGGTCGTTGTGTCCATAGCGCCAATTCTAGATTTGTCTTATTCGACTTATATCATAAAATAAAAGCTGAACTCAGAGAGTTATTTAAGGAAATCCCATATCAATAATTTATCATGTAGAGGTTCTGCCTATAATATTTAAATTTACAATATTATGATTTATTGTTTTAATATTGTTACTGCTTTTAACCAAGCTTTATTTGTTATTATTGCTATTATTTATTCTTATCATTATTAATTACTTTTTTGTAACTATTCTTCATTATATAACATTATCTAGTCATTTTTGTTTATATTATTTTCTCGTGTAACTATATGTATTTGTAAGGTACTTGTGTACTTTCAGTGCTGGCCTGTTACAGGGCTTACGACTGTTGCCCGGCACTATAATAAAGGAAAAAGGAAATTGAAATGGGAAATTATTATTTCTGGGGGTATTTAATGTACACTTTCTGAACCAAATGGCTATATCAATATCTTATCCCCAAAATTTACAACATCCAGTCAACCTGTCATCATTCTTTTAGCATCACATCTTACTACCCGTTTGTGCTACACACTTATATACTAAGTACAATAATGGTTTTAGGGATTAGAAAGGTTATACTTAGAACAAGTCTCCCTGCATTTGCGTGAATGTCGAGTAGAAAAACATTTTGGAAAACCACCCTCAGTACACCCGACCGATATTCCAGTCATCGGAAGTCTAGTCTACTGCGAGAGTAGCACGTTAGACCATGCGCTCAACAGCGACATTGAAGCCAAACGTTTCCGCGGCCCATTTCGATATCAATCTTATATATTTATTAGCATGGTTTTCAATTTAATATAGTTACAATAAGTAGAATACTCTAAAACTTCAATCGAGCAGTAAATATAAAGAGAATTTTGGAAAGTAGGTTTGAAACTAAGGTATATATCTTGGTGTAATATCGAATTTTTATACTGGTATGCATTGTTTATTTTTAAAATAAGTTTCAAACTAATAATAAACAAATTTAATGTGAAACGCAAGCTTAACTACTGAAGTTGCTTAAGACCCACCTCTGGGAATGGATGCTGCAAAGTTTGTCGTTGCCTGCAATGCACCAGGACATTACACCATCAAATGAAGACACCGCCATCAGCTTAGGGTAGTAAAGCAGGTGATTGGATCCAATTTTATAAAGCAACAAAATACGTCGTTAAAACTTTATTTTTTACAAATATTAAACCATTTTGGTCCAGAGTTAAAAGAAGGTGTAATAAGGAGGATGGATTAAACGAAAGGATACACTTGTATGGACGTGAAGAGAGAATGGGGAAAACTAGAGAAATAAATCATACATTGGAAATTATTCCTAACGCACTCAGTCGGGATTTGAACCACTGATATCTTATTTAAAGGTAGATTTGTGCAATATAATTTTAGCACCTTAGACATATATGGCCACCGGTGTGGGTACAGTGTATAAAAAAGTATTTATTTGATAATTTTATAGGTACCTTTTTTTCTATTTATTTTTATACTTTTAATTAAATTATTTTGTAGGCGTATAACTTTAACAGGGTTGTAAGACCCAATGCTAAAAAAATAATTATTTTGTAATAACCGTTTATCCAGCACTATTGAGAAAAAATTAGTTTATTTTTGTTCATAAATGTTTTTATTCCTAATTAATATTTCGCCTCCTTTTGGCCAAATATAATAACTGATGGCGTCATGAAATAAACTTTATGTAGTCTTCTGACCAGTAATTAATGATTTTATTTTAAATTTTAAGTTTTCCTATAATTGTATAAGATAAATTATCTTGATAAAGGCCTTTTGAATTATTATTTTTTACTATTAAAAATTCTCTCACATAAATGGAAATATGGCCTCTTGCTAAAATGCTAATGGTCAAAATAGTTAGGAAATAATAAATAGTTTGTTGAAAATTAATACAAATCACTGATCGTAATTTGGTGTGTTCTAAATGTAATATTCGAAACGTCACAGCTTACTGGTACAGTGAATCAATTTGTTTAATCTGTCCTCATGACAACGTAATGGTTTTTAAGTTTCCTACAATATAGAATGCAATGAAATTATTTTTAGTGGGTTTTCACTAAGATGGACTTATAAATTTTGGTTTTACCCTTTAGATAAATGTTTTTAGCTAAATGTTTATGGGTGGGTGATCTGGCGGTCTAGGTATAAGGTGTCGGACTTCTGTGCTGGGGTCCAGGGCTCAATCCTCGGTCCAGCCAAAGATTTAACTGATTGCCAAACCCTTCCTTCACCTCTGATAACATGTTTATTAATCACAACTTGTGAATGTATGGAATGTCAGGCCTCCACCGTGGTTCAGATTTCACGTTAAACTATAGGTCCCGCCTTTCATCTCACAATCACTCTGGAATTACACATTAGCGTAAGTGCGTATAGCCCGAACGGGTAGTAAGAAGCGGTGCTAATAATAATACCAATAATAATAATAATAAACGTTTATGATACACACACAGTAAAACTAACCCTTTTAAACCATATTTTATTTGAAAACATATATATTTAGTTATGCTTTATAAATATAATATAGATTGAACTAGTTCTTTAGCCTTAAGGAACTCGAAAGTTCATTGCCACTAGAACTCAAGCTCACCATTCAACCTTACCCTGATACACATCAATCCAATCCATAATCTTACACACAACCTCCTTCAAATCCATCGACGACTTGGCCTACCAAGCGCTCTTGAATCTTCAGGTTCCCCAACTAAAATGTTGTGTACTCGCCTGTCAGTACTCTTACGCACCTTATATCCACCTTAACTCTGCCTCCTTAAAATGTTTGTAGATACATACAAACCATGAATTTCTTCAATATGTAACTTTCTCCATTCTCCAGTTTGTTCATCCATTTTAAGCCCAATTTTTCTTTCAGTACTTTGTTATCAAAAACTCTCCATTTATTACCTTGATACAAAGGAAAAGACCACGATCACATCCGTAAAGAACAACACGTAAGATTATTACCATATATGTTTGTGTTTAAAATTAAAATATCAATGCATATATTCTTATATATATTACACTCCAATGGAAAAACGAGTAAAAGTTAAATTAACTAAAATACCAAACTGGTTCTTCGCTTGTCCATTTCATGAATTTGGAAAATGCCAATTTCATGAAATAGTCAGGAGGAGAGGCTAGTTCACAGAATGGGCCAAAATTGTCACGATCCATGAACTGGACAAATTCACGAATGGGGTGTAAATTATATACAAGATCTTAAGCACCTATCGAACTTGATGACACTTCATGAAAACAAATTAAATAGATAATTTTTTTAAATATAATTCTGTGAATAAACCAGTGAAACCCATAAACTATGTATAAATTAGTTAACAAATAGCCATTTTTAATATGTCAAAGAAAATTTAATGGTTCACAACATTCAAAACGATTTCTAAACTTAGTGTTTTAAAATTTAATTCATATCCTTAGCCAAATATTAACGTGGTTTTCAATGAATTTCACATATCTCATTGGATATTTCATGCCGGATTGCTCCTAAAATAAGCAAAATATCAGAACAAATGAAGGATCATCTTAACTATAATTTAATGTTTCACCACATTTATAAAAGACTAGTTTTTAATAAACATAGAATTTTTAGTGTTATTTCATTTTGTATGAGTAAAAACGTGGTTTTAATTAGTTTTTTTATGTTTGCTATAAAAGAAATAGAAAACAAACTAATCTCCTAATGAAATTTTGAATTAGTTGTTCGATCCCCTACCACTTCCAAAAGTTTGGTTGTTTAATCTGGGAGTATCCTGTATACATATATATAAATTAGAGATGGAAAATTCAATTCCTCGATACCTATCGATTATTAAGGGTATCGAGAGAATCAAGTATATACCTCGATTGTTGATGCCTCGAACCCTAAAGATGCGTGCAAATGATCGTGGATCCTTTATTAAGAGATTAATGAATATCATATGTTAAAGGTCTTGTGTAACGCGTCTTTTCGTTAATTATTCCATATATTTGTGTAGTGAATTTTATAAAAGCATTGGTTAAATTTGAAAATCTTTAAATTGATATTTTTCTTCAATATGTAAACGTATTTACCGTGATAGCTTAATGCAATCCAGAAAGAACATAAGCAAACCTCCATATAAATAGATACCAACCTTGTGTTAAAAAATATATTAGGGTTACTTCGCAAATTTACTGTCATAAATTAAATAATAATATAGGTAAAGCTTATTTCAAAATTTTAAAGCCAAAATTAAAATCATGATTGTAATTTGTAAAGGAACATAATATTAAAAGTTTGATTAATATATCATATACGTTTACCTCAATTTTCAGCATAGAATCCAATTGGTAAAAAAGGTTCACCTATCACGGTAGCCATATTGGTTTTACCTTTTTAAACTATTAATTGAAGGTGCTTTAAATAATTTAAAATTCCATTTCTACAGGAACACAAATGTATACATCATATTTTAGTGTTAAAATATAAATGTATACTAAAATTAAACAAAATTATTGCAACCAACGGTAGACGTTTATTTTACATTCTCGCTAAAAATATATTACTCTATTAACATAGGCAAAATAAAATATTTTCTTAAACTAATAATAATTTTAAGCCCTATACAGTAAGAATCGGGTACTGAGGAATCGAAGTAAAAATTTAAGAATCGGAATCGAAAAACTGGTATTTTCCCATCTCTAAAATATCTAAAAAAAAATTCATGAAAAGCACATAAGGTAGAGAAACAAGAGTTTATCTCAGAAGGCAACCAAAATTGATGACCAACACTGATAGAAAACACTAAAAAATGTATTTAGAATGTATTTTAATGAATTGAGCCAAATCTAGTTTTATTTCAATGAACTTTGTTAAACTTTATAGAATCGTCCAAGCTCATTTCATAACGATTTATTTCTGATTGTTGAATTGGAACATCCCACATGATACAGCTGTTCAAACTCGTATTAAGAGTTGAACTTTGAAGTCCACGTCTTGAAAATTTGAGTCCGCATCAATACGAAAGTTATATTACCTTTGGTATCCTTTAAAGAGTATTGATCCACTGCTTAAATTTGAAATTAATTAAATACTAAAAATTACACAGTAAATAGAAAAAAAAATCTTATGACAGCTACAAAAAAGTAAGCGATTCACTATCATATATTTTATACATCAAATCGTGAGATATTCAAGCGTCACTTTTGATATATATTATTCATACCAATAAAAATACTTATAATATGATAAAAATAATTGTATCCATGTTTAATCTATGGTATGTGTTTGTATTTTTTAAAGATGCCTCAAATGTTCACTTGTATAAAAAATCAAAATATGAACATACACAACATTACAATGTCATTAGAATGTTTTTGTTTTAGTATGTTTTAGGGTTTAAACAAGCTACTTAAAATCCATCAATTATATTTTTCTTTTTGTGTATATGCACCGTCTAATACCCGCTCGGGCAGTCCGAATACAAAAAATACTAATAACATATGAATAAGATGGGCGGAATGTATAGTAAGTTTACCCATATTTACAAGTAATAATGGTTGGAAACTTTATCCGTACACAAGGATGGGTTTACCACCCTCCTCCCCCCACCCCTCTAACCAACCCAATACCAGCTAACCAGACAATACGAGACTGGTGCCTTTGTTCCCGTAGGGGTCATTTCCCAAGTGTTTTTATCGAAATAAATGTGTTTGGATAATGTTATTTGGACTGATTTGGTTGGCTATTGGTGACAGAGATTGCACCAAAATTAATCTAAAGAAATAGAGTTTAATTTCGATATTTCTAGTTGATCGAGACTTGGCCCATCTCGAACTACTGAAAACTTGGATTACATGGAATAACAGGGGAAAAATTTGCATTTCTACATAGGTAAAAATTATATGATATATTTATTTTTCAAGTTATATAGCACAAAATAATTTCGTAAGAATATACATGTGAATTATTACAATTTGAAATATAACTCATACGTTGTTTCTTTATTAATTTCATTTGTAATCTTTGTTTTTCCGCGTAGCCATGGATCTCCCCTCCTATGCAAGAGGTGTATCCCTAACTCGAATTATACGGACCATAAACTATCGATAGACTACTATAATTAGATACAATACTTTGGATGAAAACGAGCCGCAAGGAAAATTGATTTGGTTGTTAGGCTTAGTAAAACTTTTTGATCTACTTTAATATAAATTTTGGGTTGAGGATATCAGCTCAATCTTTTGCAAGCTAAAATTGATTTACTATTTATATTTTATTTATTTCCTTTGTTTTTATAAATAATATAATATATCCTTTCAAAAGTTAATTATCACTTATTTTATTCCTTTTAATATATATATTTAATTTTATAATAATGTATAATTTTGGCATTTCGGTTTGGGACACTAATATTTTTAGTTCATTTAAGATTACCAAAACCGCATGTTGAAGCGCTTTTTTCTGGATCTATAATTTTAGCTGGTGTTTTATTAAAATGGTGCTGTTATTGTTTCGTTCGGGTTTATCTTTTACGCGCACAGTTAAAACAGTATTTTGTTTGTATTTTACATATAATTAGAATATTTTTTTAAATTGAAATAATTCAGTCTAATTATGTTCTAGAACCATTTTGTTTTACTTTTTTTTTACACATTATTATATATTCTCTACCTAAATTTTTTTATGAAACCTCAGTTCACTTGGTAGACATTATTACAGCAATTAGTTAATACACTGAGCTCCAGGTTGTCAATAAAATAAGGTAGCTTGAAGCACAATTATACGCGATTGTCAGGGTTTAGTCTCTTTGTGTATTTTGTGTGCACTCCCCTTTTATAAATATTGATTATAAGGCTACTACATCTAAAAAATAGTAATAGTTCAAGTTGAACCAATGTTTTTTTTAAATATAAAGATAATATAGGCACACTCAAACAAAAAATAAATATGTGAGAAATTAAAAATGAAATAGGAGATATTTCCTGTTTTGCACTCACGTAAACATTTAGGATAACATTTTAATTTAGCTAAAAGCGAGCCTTTCCTGACAAAGGAAGTAAACAAGGGGGAAAGGGGTGAGGGTGGTTCAGAAAGCTGGTTGTCAACATTCAGCAACCATACCGTCTGTTCTAGGTTTTTATAATCTACACAAATTGCATTCTTTTTTATTTTTTTGCCTTTGGACTTTTTACTTTTTAATACAGTCTATATACGAAGGTTTAAGGAATTTTTAACTGAAAAAAATTAATATAAAATATTGAAATAAATATACCATTTTTATGGCTGTGATTATGAAATGATTTTTTTTGTATATCGTCTAGCTACAGTCCAATATTATTAGGTAGCTAGAATAGCTATTAAATCTAATTTTACGTTTTCATATTTTAAGTAATGTGATCTGCGGCAATACATTTTTGGTAGATATTATAAATGCCTTAAAAATAAAAAAAATTAGGCTTGATGGGCTCAAAAATTTTTATTTGTATTTTCCAAAAGGTTCTTCCTATGAAATATGGACTATATATATGTATATATAATTGTACGTACCTGTAAAACCTAAGGTGCCTGGCTAATATTTTTAAAGCATGGTATTCAATAATAATTATGTTAGCTCTGAATGTGAACGAAGAAACATAAAAAATAATGCTCTTGAATAATAATACAAAAAATAATAATTTTAGAGCTACAATCCAATTTTTATCATATTACACACATTTTTAGAGAGTAAGATCCAAAATAATAGCTTAGATTTCATACGTTTGCTCAAATATGTCTCTCAACTTTGAAAAAAAAATTCATTTTGTCAACTTATTGACAATTTACTTAACTTTATGTTTGCTGTATTTTAAATTCAGTATTGTTTTAAAACACGACCTAATATATATTAACTGGAATATGTCACCATATTAAATCTTTGCTTACAGCTCCAATACAAAGTATTGACGGTCTCTGATGTGGTATTTAAAAAGAAATATTTTTATTATATAAATTATAATTTTCTGTGTCTAGTATCAGTGTCTTCCGAATCTTGTTTACATAACGTTAATATGAATAAAATTGCATTTTTGTTGGGCGCCACTCCTAGGATCCAGGAGAAAAATAGTAATAATAAAAAAACATTTACCCCGGCTAATTCAGATAGTGGCACGACGACTCTCAATACTCAATACTCAAAACATGAACAATTTAAATAGCAATGGATTGTTGAAATAAAATGTAGTAATTTAAACAACAATAAAAAAATTATATAATAGAAAATTATTGGAACTTTTGTGGGTTTATCATTGTTTCCTATTTTTACCACATCCCAATCCTAACTATGGAATTCCGGATAGTTATAATTCTAATTTGACAAAATAAAATAGTATTGTTGAGAAAAAAAAGAAGAAGAAAATCAATAGAGTTAATATTTAGACATAAAATAAAATGTTTATTAATTCCCTGAAATAGATAAAAAGTATGAATATATTTAGTCTTTCTAAAAGTTCTTACATGAATTCTGGTTTTTGATAAAAGAAAAAAAAATATATGTATTTAAAGTTGAAGAGTTGGCTTGACCTCACCATGCTGAAACAATACCAATTTCAGAAATTTGTTTCACTTTATTTAAAAAAAAAACAATCTCTAGTTCTTGCACATACACTTAGGTTTCCATTTGCTACTTGCACTTTACTTTAGACCCATTGATTCACTTTAAAAATAAATTAAATTAAGTGATTCACAGCTTTTGTTCCATGTTAGACCAACACCGAGGAAGAAGACCCTAGTCTTCTCCAGAAAGTCTTCCAAAAATCAAATTTAAAAACGTTCTATTTTTTCGTTCCAAGTCCAAAGAGAAAACTAATATATTAAAACAAAGGATACAATGCTGGTTATGGACTAGAGCTAAAAATCAAATACAATGCAGCTTTAATATAAATATTGAAATATATGCCAATGAATGTGAACAATGTTTTCATAAAAGAGTTAAAATATGTATTTTAATCTGTCAAAATTGAAAAGCGCGCCAATTTGGAGTTATTTAAATCTTTCCTCTTTTACTTCTTTTATAATCACGAGACCCGCCACTCACTTGTTTGACAGATCTGCGCATGCCTTGAAATAAATCATGGCTGACACTAAAAATAAATAAAATAAGAGTCAACAAACTTCTTAGAAGGATAATTAATATGTTTAATAAAAGGTAAATGTTCTTCCTTAAGTCAAAATCCCTTATTTAAATTATTTAAAACAATGTTATACGTTGTTCCTTCCGTTCTTTTATTTTATTGAATTGATGTAAATAGTATTATTTGTCAGGCCGGCAATACAGTGTATTAAGTGACGGCCGAACTTTGAAGTGCATAATTTAAAACGAAAATAAATTGGAAACTATTCACAAAAAATAGAAATATTTAAGGGAATATATGGTAGGATGGCAAATAACGTTACACTGAATATTAGACCAACCCCGTTAACCAAAGAAAACATCTTCTGACACCACCTTATTAGAGCTATTGTCTTTGTCAGTAGTTAGCGTTGTGCTACATGTTACACGAAAATAACTTTAAACCATACATTCATTATTTGCTTTAAGTAATTTAATCAGTAGCCTGTATTTAGATATACTCATAAAATGTAATTATATATTATAGACCACCTTTTGATGCTAATGAGCCCTCAATTAGCTCGCTATACGAACCACCTCATATGTCAGTATTAATTTCTACCTCCATAGTTTTTATTTTATTTTTATGAAAATTCTATTAAATACAGAATTTCCCCACCATATCTCATTTTCTTCTAGATATCGGTTCTACTGGATTTATTCTAGCGATATTGTAAAATTAAATATCAATTTATTTCAATATTTATGCTTAATATTATACATTTATTTTTTAAATGGTATTTTTATCTCTCAAAGTGTACTATTTTTAAAAGGTGTAGAGTTATCCAATTATACTCTTTTTAAATGTAAATCACAGTCTGGTAACTAAAATGATTTTATATTTAAAAAGTTAGTATGACTTGCACGTGATTTGTTATCATCATTTAAATCAAAGTGAATGAGTTATGATTATATTTCACGTAAATTTTATCTACAAATTACCTTATCATAACAATTTATCAAATTGTTACTGTGATTGATTTAAAAGCGTCAGTCCAAGCATGCATAATTACAAAATAAAATACATTTATCAATATGAGGCTATAATATTGTGCTTGCTATTAAATTCAACATAGTCTAATTCCTCAAATTTATATTGGAGATTTGGATGACATTCTTCAGGCTGTAAACTATTTATATTTCAACTTTAAAATTACTTCTAAATCAAATAACTATGATGTTCTTATATTTGTCTTGTAATCTTTTTTCTTTATTAAAATAAAGATCTTAAAGCATATATGTAATCAATATATTTATATACGTTTATTTAAGTCACATTATATTACTCAGACACGCTAATTATACAATGTGTAATTATCTCAAATTTTGAGTAAAAAAAATTATGGCCATTCCGATATTAAGTGGAGCTACACTCATTTACACAAAATCATGGCAAAATTTATCGATTTCCATGACCCACCCTGGTGGGCACGCAGACAAAACGCCAAACTCGTATAGTATTGTTTTCTTGTGGTAAAGAGATCTGGGTTCGAATACCAGCTGGATGTATGAGAGAGATTTTCCCCTACACGGTTTTTCAATCTCCCTCCACACAATTGCAAGTACATATACACTAAATTATACCTTACTCATATCTACCCCATTATTATAATTAAATGCTATTCCAGGACGACTAGTAAAATGCTGAGAAGAAAAATATCCTCACTTTTATACGTACGTTTTCGACTTGGATACGTGTCTGCTAGATTTCAACATATTATTGAACGTGTTTCACTCAGTCCCTGAACACATGAAAGGTTGATTGCACGCTCAGAGAATCTAACTCTTACCTGGAGAAAGCACAATAGCTTTCCACTCTCTCTTCAGTTAGGTATCGGTTAATGTCCTCTTTCTTACTTATTTCATACTATACTGCATAGCTTTTTGTCAGCTGATAATTAGGCTTCCTATTGAACAAGCTGTAAAAATAACAGGGTAAACAACTATTTGAAATATATATATATATATATATATATATATCTTGTTTTGTTACTTTGAGAGTAAATTATATCCCGCTCCCTTTCTCTCTTTCTTCCCCTCCAAATTCTCCCCAAAAATGAGAGCTAGACCGAGAGCGCGCACTCAGCCAGTGTGGTATTTCTGAAGACGTTGATCACAGACCAGCAATTAGTAGCCTTCGCTCAGCCACTAGCTCTTACTTTCCCCCCTCAACCTCCCGCCCTTTACTTCCCCTCCTGTGCACTGATTCACCACCCTCTCTCCACCATTCTAGCCACAAGTTAACCCTAACAAGAGACACTGCCAAGTATTTCTGTTCAATCGTTCTCTTCTTACAATGTCTCTTTCTCTCTTTGAGAGATCGTTTGGTTTCCTCAATGTGGTCAAATAAAGGAAGAAGGAAGAAGGGAGTGGACGATTAATTGTTAGAGATGGAAGCCTTAAAAAAATACTTCAAGATTAAATGAGAAAGTTCAGCAGAGCTTGTTAAAATAATTGTTTAATAACCTGCAAACAATAATGGCTTTGTTTTATTTTACTATGGCTTCTTTAAGGTATGTTTTGAAGCACTGTTATTTATAAATTAATACAACTTACAAACTATCTTAAGGGTGCTACATGGGTGAACACTGAGAATCGTTGCAGACGTTTAGATATCCCAGATTATTATATAAAGTGGTTTGATATTTTTTAAATATTGTTTTCAATAAAATGTAGGTAAAAGTTATGACCGGTTATAATTTTAGATTTTAAGCACCACGACATTCAAACCTAAACATCCGATATCAGTTCCAAGGATTGTAATATGCAAGTAATGAGACGGGCTCATACACAAACAGTTGTTTTTTTAGAGCTCCACTGGAATGAAACCATGGTCTTTGGACCAAAGTTTCTCAAACTTTGGGGCGTGACTTCCTGGTGAGGCGTGGGGTTTTTCAGATGAGAAGCAGCATGGTTATAGTTTTCAAGTGATTGTTCAATTTTTCTAGATTGGTGAAGTTCTGGCTAACTTCAAAATTTGAATATTCTGCTTTGGAAAGTGTAGCGATCAAAACGATTAGGTCATTTGTCACCCAATATATATGTTTGTCAGCGATGCCAGAAATCAAACCTAGGTTCAGGAATCCACTACTTTCAGGAATCGACTACAGTTGAAAATAATCTTCCCCCATGTACCCCAAAACTAGAAACTGGCTTTAGCCAAAGTAGCCTGCCTCGGTGGTGTAGTTGGCTAACGCGCTTGTGTTGAGTTCGACTGCTGAGGACGGGGAGATCAAGGTTCGAATCTCGGTCGGGTGAGCTTNGGGGAGATCAAGGTTCGAATCTCGGTCGGGTGAGCTTGGGTTGTTTTCTCCTAAATGGTTTTCAACTCTCCCTCCACGCAAATGCGGGTTCACTTCCTCTAATTAAACCTTCCTAATTCCTAATACATTAGAGTAATTAGTACTTAAAGCGTATAACCCGAACGGGTAGTAAGACGCGGTGCTAAATATTATTATAAATGGTATTTAGCCAACGTAAACAAACCCACCCTTAACATTAAAATACAGTACATGTGTTTGTTTTTAATGTTTTAAAATATTTTTTAAGCAGTGCCACAGTTATATTTTTTGGAAAATCTGTATAAAAATTAATAAAACAATGTCGATTTTATTTATGTACCTTTTAAGTCCAAATGTTCCATTAATGAAACATGGTTACTAAAATAATGGGGTGGTGAGAATCATTGTGGTGTAAGTCAACAATTCATTCAAATTTGGTTGATAATATTTTCCTACTCTTAAAGGTATCATCTGTTTAGTTTCATAGTCAAGTAAATCATAATTTCACTTTATGCCAAGAGATGGCAGTACTTGTCAATAGTAGTTAACAAAAATAATTAACTGTTTAAAAGCTTAAGTGTGACTTACACCACTCTGACGATAAACATCTGACTCTTATTTGAGTTTAAAAATAATTGAGGTTGCATGATTCAAGAGGCATTCTTTAAATCTAATGGATAGTGAATTATTTGGCTATTTATTAAACATTGGTGATAATTATAATGAAATGTTAATAACTCACCCCTTTATAGCGAACGATTTGAAAGCGAGTTGTTTAATTTTAAATTGTTGTTATCACTGCGTAGGCCTACTGCAACTTGTACTTCCATATGACTAAGGACTCATGGCAGTTTTCCTACTGAGATGGTGTGTTGTGACGCAGCGTGTGTGTGGTGTGTGACTAGATGTGGCCCACATATGGAGTGACTTTCAAGTAGTGAATATATGGCACAAAGCGTCTGTACCACCAACAAACCATACGTCAGGTTCTGACGGACATGTTTATTCCAGTCGTCAACATGGATTATTCAGAAGATGCACATTATTGAATTGGTGAACGTGGGGCAGTCGCCACGTGGCCACCACACTAATTTAAACATGTTGGAGTTTAGTGGTGGGTGCATGACGCTGCGCCCCACGTCACTCGCCACATCACGTGTACGTCCCTCCAATGGGCGCTTTCCCATTAGTTTGCATGTGCTTGCCACACGCTAGCCATCTCAATGAGCGCCCTACCCTGTCTATTAACTTTTATTATACACTCTTTAAAACTATACATGCCAATATTTCAGGTCAGACTGTTTTGGGCACATTCAATAATGTATAGGAGAGCAAAGAAAGTTTCTTGGAAATAAACAAGTTAGTTTATCAGAGAAAATAAGTCAAATACATTTACTATCCATTGAAAAATCGATCATAGAGAAAAAACAGCTTAAATTAAATAAAGGTCGAAACTTATTCCCCCTTACCTCACTGTCAACTTCTCTTACTAACAATTTTTGAAAAATTTGGAAGGCTTATAATCATTACTAGTTATCGCAAGGTTTTAAAAGGCTGTGACAAAATGTATTGATGTACTTTGTTTTAAATAAGTGTTAGTTATAATAAAATTAAGACAAACTCATATCAAGAATGTCAAACTCTATTAAGCCCTATTATTTATAATATCAAATAGCCACATTTAATTTTATGTATACAAACATTTAAAAATCACAAACCCTTCCCACCACCCCACACACAATGTAGATATTTTTAAAATACATTGATATATTAGGTAAACTTTCTAGTGGTCACTCCTTAGAAAAACCATCATTCCACACCCGAGAAAAGTATGTGATTGGAAACTTAAGAGATATTCAACACAGTTATAAAAGAACCATTTGAAAGATTATTATCTTTTATGATAATCAGAGAAACGTCTAAATTGTGTGATGTGAAAATAGTACGCGTAGAAAGGACAACAACCTTTCTTGAATAAAGCTTGATTAAATAACACTTTCGCAGAAAATAGAAAGCAGAATCTGCTTAAGTGGAGTGGCAATTCAGTTGCTGTATGTTGACCCATGATGCATTGCAAGGCAAACTTAACACAGTTGATCATCAACATATGTCATCTTCTAGCTGATAAACCTATATTTTAGATTATTCTCCCAACGGATGTTTTCAAATTATAACGCTATGTCGTGGCACAATCCAATACGACACACACGCTTTACATTGACGGGTTATTTCAACTCTCCTCACAAAGACCAACGAAGCTTTCTGCTTGCTTCTAACTGTACAGCGCATGCGTAATCAAATGCGCATGTGAACTGATTTGAGATGGTTGATTTTGGAATTTGATTGGTTCTTCCGTGCCGAACATCTCAGGCAGAGTGGATGAAGCAGAGAAGAGTTGAACTTTAGCAGAATAGCTCGCACCGATAAGGCGGGAATATTGTGATTGGCATAAAGCTCGTCACGTTACCCCGTTTCAGTTCTGCGCTAGTTTTTAGGTGAATGTGTGAATCCACAGTAAGTGTAAAGTATCTAAGAACATGCGCTAACCATGATTGAATTCTTTTAATCTGTTATTGCTTGTACGGAGATTGCTTTTATTATATTCATCATCCAAACCAGATATCACGTGGTATAAGGCGTCAGACTCAAATAAACTGGATTGTCGGTGACGTTGAGATTGAGGTTTTAATCTCGGCCGGGTACATTTGGGGTAGGTTTCCCAGGATTAATTTCTCTCTTTGACTTTCTCATTCACTCTCTACGCTAATTCGGATACATTTACTTTAAGTTACTCTCCCAATGTATACATTTTTTAATTTTGCAATCATGTTTTACTCAACACAGTAATTAAAAACAAACCAACGTCAAAAGTATTTTTAATTTTCGTTTTAAGTGATGAGGTGACGAAGTAATATCATCACGGCCTTGATGAGATCAAGGGTTGCAAAGGCTAATTTTCATAGTCAGTGCCTTTAATAATATACAAACATAACATTCTCGTCCAAATTTGATACTATTTTACAATATTTCTTCTTCTAACGCCGCAAGATAGAAACAAATACTGTTCTACTAACACTAGTGTATAGCACGTAGTATCATACAATATACGGGGGATATGAGAATATTTGGTTATTGCTGCACTGGCGTTGTTCATTCATCACTTTCAATATTTGAATCAGTGCCTTTAACAACATAAAATAAATGGGATCAATTTTATGTCACCATCATTCACGTTTCTCTTTATTCCAAACTCCACGTCCAGGTTATCCAATATTTACCCAAATAGGGTCAGGATGAGGTTGCTACCATTTAGAGAAAGTGCACATGTATTTGCGTGGAGGTAAAGTAGAGCCCCATTTAGGAAATAGATATACCATACACTTGAATGGAAATTTAAAGCCTGACCTCTTCAGCACTGCAAAACCTGACTAGATGAGACGAACGGCCTTTAACTCATGCCCATCGATGCGAGTGGACCGTCAATTGTGCTTGTCATAGTCAAGGTTTTGAATCCTGACTCTGCCATGGGTGGAAAAAATTTAGTCCTTTTCTCCAGGCGAAGTCTGATGCATTTCTCCTCCGTACCTTTCTCTCCCTGCCCTCAACACTTGCCCTGGGGGGCAGAAGGCTTTTTGTTATTGGAATATATATTATCTCTTAAAAGTGACAGCTGTATATCACATGACCCGACGTATGAATACATGTGATTGAATCTAGTAACTTTTCTAGCTACCCGAGTCAGTAGCCGAGTGGGCTAAGGCGTCAGCACGTACCTCTCGTGTCAGACTGGCCTGGTAATAATGGGGAGATTAAGGTTCGAATTCCAGTCGGGTCCACTGAGAGTGGCTTTTTCTAAATGATTTCCCACTTTCTTCTAAAATACTTCCTTCCTCGTACCGACCTTATTAGAGTAATTACTATATTTGCATATATATAACCTGAAATGTAAAAATAATTGTGATAAATAAAACTTTTCTGGTTGTCAAATAAGTCTGTTCATATGAAAATTGGACTGTGACATTAAATGTACGGTAATGAATCCAAATGTTCTTTTGTGTAGAGCTATTAGTGAAAATTTGCATAAATTTTTAGTAATATAATCGACATTTTATTTAGCAGATTTGATTTAGAATAGTTATTAAATACCCATAAAATGAAACATTTTTGTTTAATTGGGGAGTTTAGTCAGTGAGTGATACCCAGTAAATCTTTAAATATAAAATGAGCTCATGAAGATATATTAAATTATATAGAATTTTTACATTAAGTTTAATAAAACAAACTATCCCCCTTGAGCTTTTGTTTTCATACCATGCCACGTTGGAAAACTCTTTAACAGCTTTTTATGGGTCTCTGGGGACGAACATTTTATTACTCCTCTTGCACTTTCAAAAGGTAGTTTCAGTAATCTTCTTTTATCTCTCTTTTTTATTTTTTTGCGATAGTAAAAATAATTTACATAATTTTCTTTTGCCAGGGTTTAAATTGTTCTAAAACTATTATAATGTGGGCTACATTCTCAAGAAAAGACAATTTTGTGTTAGAATAGTCGTGCGTCAGCATTGGCTTAGGCCTTGAGAGGTTATGCCGTAGTAGAGTTATGGCATAGCATGGATTTACTAAAAGAGAGGCAAGACGAAGGGATTTAAAAATTGAAGAAAATTTCGAAACAAAGTAAGAGTAAATATAGATAGGTAATGGATAGAGAAAAATTACAAAATTAAAACCTCCAAGCATTGACAGGAACAAATTTAAATACAAGACGAACGACTTAAACCATTCAGCCACCCCTGTGGAGTTTAGATTAGTCCAACCCTGTACTTTAGACGCTAGAATAGTCGAGCAGAAATTCATAAACACCAGAAACCAAGTTGGTAACGTTACTGGGTGGAGCTGTTTAGTAGTAGGAGAACAAACAAGGAAGGAGGAAACCATAAATACCAATCAAATTTGTTTTGTGGTCCTCTTATTATATTACTTAATTCGATTTACAAGGATCCATTATATACTCCAAGACCAGTCACCTAAATGATCGATCAAAATATGTGGAGTTTGGTACTTTTCCTATGTGGAAAATTTCAACTTTTAAACTATATTTATAGTCTATAAAGGAAGGGGTAATCGAAAATAGCTTTATATTTTTAAAACAATTCAACATTTTATTGGTAGTATGTCAGCTCCTTTTATGTTGGAATGGAAATATATGCAGTTTTAATACTAATAGAAAAGTTTGACCAAAATTAATAAAATAGTGATTACGTGAAAACTTTTAGTTACATTTTCTACCTCTAGTTTTTTTTCACCATATCTTACCATGCGTTCTAGTTATAACATACACGTGTGAAATAATTAATTTAATGTGTTAGAGATGATAAAGGTTGAACTTAGAGGAAGTTTGCTCACAGTTACGAGGAGATATAGTGCGAAACCATCCTTATCACACTCAACCAAGATTCAAATCCCGAGCTCCCCGTTATCGGTAGTCGAGTCTATTTCTAGAGATTAACATAAAAATATATCAATAGTATCTGAATATTTGTTATGAACATATTTACGTGTAGAGAACAAGCTAGCAAATTCCAGGATTACCTAAACCAATATTCAAAACTGGTTGAGAAACAAATTTCAAAATAGACTAAATGTATCTACCTAAGCATTACTGATTTATCATATTAAAATAGTTGTAAAATTACTGGCTTTATGTCTTGTCTCTTTCCATCCCACCATAAATATGCCGTTCAGTGCAATAGAGACAAATACTAGTTTTGATGTCATAAGTGCTTTAACTGAAACAACGACCAGTAAATACTAGTTTGGGTGTCATAAGTGCTTTGACTGAAACAACGACCAGTAAATACTAGTTTGGGTGTCATAAGTGC
>CABFOW010004926.1:33695-49138 GCA_902141385.1 Timema californicum | reverse complement strand
CTTTGCAGGAAGAGCGCAGACGGGTAAATGTCACATTTTAGCACCTCGTCTTACTACCCGTTCGGGTTATACACATAAGTACTAATTAAACTAACGGATTGATAATTGGGAAGTTTGAGCCCACATGAGCGTAGAGGGAGAGCGGAAAACACCCCCTAGTTTACCCGACCGAGATTCGAACATTTAACTTTCTCGATCGTCTGACTCTACACGAAACAAGCGCGTTAGTCAACTATGCCACCGAAGTAAATTATTTTAAAAACAATCGTTTTATTAAATACATTTTTAAATATCATTTAATGTTCGAAACTATATTTTAGTACTTACACTAAACAAATTAGCCACTTAAACAACAAAGAAATTTAATGTTCGCAATTATATTTTGATGAAACAATATATAACTTTTACAAAAATGCATAAGCAGTATTAAATACAATTTTAAAGCTCGAAACTATATTTTGACATAATAAATAACATTTACACTAAACAAATTAGCCACTTAAACAACAAAGAAATTTAATGTCCACAAGTATAATTTTTACAAAAATTCATAAGTAATATTAAATATAGTTTTAATGCTCGAAACTATATTTTGTTGACATAATAAATAACATTTACACAAAACAAAATCGTCACTTAAACAACGAATAAATTTAATATTTCCAATTATATATTGATGAATTGATTTATAGCTTTTACAAAAATTCATAAGAAATATCAAATACAATTTTAAATATCATTTAATGCTCGAAATAATATTTTGTTGACATAATAAATAACATTCACACAAAACAAATTAAACACTTAAACCGCAAGCCAAAATGAGAGGAAGTGCACCCACATTTTGCAAGGTGTGAGAATGGAAAGTCTATTAGAAAAACCTCCCTAAATACGCTCGACGCTGATGAAGGAATTTATAATATTTATTTTTAAATTGAGTATTATGCCATGGATTTGTTTAGCTAACCCTGAATATTTATTAAAACTTATAATGTCCGTTTACAATACACACACACAACCTCCCATCGCTCTACATGTCTATAATTTAACACAATAAAGAATTAAGGCTGAATAAATTAGATTTACTAAGGGAATGTATCTCAATTTTCCAGAGTTGGTGGTGGAAAACGATTTATCAAAATTTACCCCAAAAATAACTTTCTGCGTGGTTTAACTCCGACCTTCCCATAACCTGTTTCTAAAATGGAAACTCAAACGTGATCTTGCACACACATTCTTTATAGATCATACGAATTTGATACATTTTAGCAACGCGTTTTACTAACCGATCCGGTTATGCGCTTAAGTACTAATTACGCTAACGGATTAGGAATTGGGAGGTTTAAACCCGCATTTGNCCCCCCCCCCCAGGTCTTAGACAGCACTCTCGCAGTATACTAAACTGTATGGGCTTCGAATCCTGGTCCACTGGCTGCCACATTATTGGGTTAGTTAGGGGTCTCCAGCTCAAATTATTATATTTGACATAGGTTTGGTAACAACATAAATACTTTTATTTTGAAACAATGAAAATTACTCTAAGAGGTAAGGATAAGGAAGTGAACCCGCATTTGCGCGGAGAGTGAGACCGGAAAGCACCTTACTGGTATCCGATCTCCCGGCAAAACATCATGACATGGAGTTAATATCGAGTTTCCAACCCCTGCCGTGTGCACCTACCATCATAAACATACTAGCTGTTATGCATCATGGGCCTGACGCTTTAGAATTTCCATTCTACTTCCACGAACATTTTGTTCACTTCAGTTATATCACCTAGTATTTAGAAGTGTTCGTTAAGCGGGTGTTCGAATCTCTGATAATTAGTATCCACTTAAAAACTCGCAATATATAGGACAACCAGTGGCGTAGTACGGTTTAAGGAGTAAAGAAAAATGGCGGAGCAACTTTAAAATCGGTGTGGACCTTTATTTGGAGACATTAGTCTACATCCACTTGCAAAGAAAACCCATTGGAGGTTAGGGGGAAGATCCCCGAACGAGCAAAGCGAATAATAGTACACAGGCCTTTGTGAATGTTTAAGATAAGGTTCCCTCGATTTCGCGTCTGCGAGCTAAGACGTGGAGTGGTGTGTTGCAGATGCAGTATTCAGTGTTTCCCTAGATAGATGCATCTCTTGGTCACCATTCGTGGGTGATTTTATCTGTAGTACAGATATTTTCTTAGTTATTAGAGTTTTCAATCGTGTTTTATTTAATGTTCCGTGATATTTTGAAATAAAATAAATAAATACTACAAAACAAATTTTGAAATAATGTTATTCCTAAAAAAAAATCCTGTAAAATGGATTTAAAAAAAAACTACTAATTCGATTGACCATGTCAACAATTTAGGGGTGCTTTCCCACCTCTTCAATTAAATTTTCATCCTTTTCTGTGGATAAATCTTAACCCATTTTCAAAACCGGCCACAATTCGAACACAAAACTAAATACAACTCCACTAAAACACACGCTCGCTCGGTGGACCAGTGTGGACGCAGCCGCAATGTAGAGACGCTGGACGCACTCGCCAGTCGCAGTCGTCGCCTCAAAGGAACTGGCCACATAACAAAATCGAGACGCGCCTTCGGAATCCCACCTTTATATATCCGTTTATGAAATATAACATTATTTAAGACAAATAATATACATTTATATAATAAGGGGAGTCACCTTTCCCTATACAACCAATGTTAAATTATGGTTAATTTAGGTACATTTTTCTCAGAAACTATATTAGTTAATAAACTTATTTTTATGAATTATATATACATACATACATATATATTCTAACAATTAGACGAGGGGGATTTATAAATATCTCAAAAAATTTAATTCATATTAATTTTTAAATATGTTAATTTTTTTTCTAGTTTACCAACACATTTCAACATATTTATATAAATGTAAATTCTGTTTACTGTTATATTTTAAAAAAAAGCTCTCATTAAAATGTGCATAATTAAAATTCCAAATTAACAAAAAAAATAGTTATAGTGATATTTTGTATAGTTTTTGAAAAAAATGAACCTAAATGAACCATAATTTAACATTGGATGTGTAGGTTTACGTCAAAATATAGACAAATAGGATATAAGGATTTATATTTAGGTTTTTGTTTTTAGTTAATGAAAAGTCAAATTTAGCTTATTTAAATTTTTTGCGGGAAATATCGATATCCTTATATTAAAAAAAGCTGTCAGAAATATATCTTGCCTTGAAACAACAAAAAAAGGGTCACAATAAAACATTTCAATGTGATTGAGAATCATATTACAGTAGAACCCCATTAATCTGGACTAGTTGGTGCTTGAAATGGTCCGGCTTAGTGAAAGTCTGGATCAAAATTAAAAAAAACTATAAAATAAGGCAAGACATGATTAAAATAGCCTACACAAAAACAAACCACATTTAATCAACATTTTTAAAGTAACATAAATGGGAAATAAATTAATACATAATGCAGGTATAGTACACTAATTAAAGGGCAATTTTGGTCTTTTCGTCTGACTTTAATTCGAGCAAAACAGTCTTCGTTCATAAACTCACGTGACATGCAAGGAATGCGATTGTTTTTTAAAGTTTTTATAAGAATTTTTTTGTGTCAAAATAAATCAAATATTGCTTCTAAACAAACATACTCTTTAGTTTTCTTCAAATGGTGATATAAACAGTTCTTAAATCTCTGTTTAGGATGTCCTAGAATTTCATGAAATAAGTTATGTTGTCTACATTTAAAAAGGTTGTTAGATAATGACAAAATACTGATGAGTCATACGAGGGAATAAACAACTTTCGTGTTCTCCTGACCACACCTAGACACCAATATACTAAATAGAAAGAGAGGGAAGAAAATGAGCAGTTCACTTTGCGAGGCCTCTCGTTTATCAACTGATAACACTTCCCCTCTTCCTCTGACGAGCTTACACAGTGATGCCTTAAATACATTGATTTGGTTTCTAGAATCACCATTTTATTGTTCCCTATTCTAGATAAACAATGTGATACCACTTCGATTTTTAATCTACATTCTGGCAGGAAGACTCCTGCTGGCCATTTTCGTTAATAAAAGTGTCTTTTCACATATTTTAGAATAACAAACAGGAAGCATCTCGACTCTTTTAAACCTCATTTTAATTTTAACGAGTTTTTGTAGCGAATAAATATAAAATGTGTTTTTAAAATTATATCATCACACAAAATTAGTACAAATCATAATGCTTACTATCTTTCGACTTAAGATTAGATTGTATTGAGAATTTATGCAATATAAAAAGGATAAATATAATAAAATGAATTTTTTTCTTAATATCATCTATTTTTCATCTAATATTTCTTCACACAGAATGAATGATAATTCAATTCCTAACAGACAGTAAACAGGATATTTCTATATTATTATATACCATCACTAATCTAATGTATACATCAAGTAGCTAAGTACCTTGTTTGCAATCAATAATGCAGATATGTGAAACTATTTTTTTTATATGAAGCCTTGTCTTTTTTAATCAACAAGAGCTACATTCAAAGCTTCATATTCCTGTTTACTTTACTGTACATTGCATGTTTCACGCGTCAATTTATAATGTATGTAAAAACTGAGAGCACGTGGCAAAATAAGCTACACTTGCACGCTTCAACTTATTTATGGTTTAACTCAGTTTTTTCTTAAGCTTCTGGCTCTCGAGTACCCTCTTTTGGGGCTATGGCCTAACCAATGCATCTCTTTGAGTGTTATGGCCCGGTAAACGTAATAATAATAATACCGCTTTGATGGCTATAATTTAATCAACGTACCTCTTTAGGCTATAAACTAATCAAAATGCCTTTTTGATGGCTATTATCGAATAATCATACATCTCTGAGGGATATAATTTAATCAACGTACCTCTTTGAGGGTTATCATTTAATCAACGTACCTCTTTGAGGGTTATCATTTAATCAGCGTACCTCTTTGAGGGTTATCATTTAATCAGCGTACCTCTTTGAGGGTTATCATTTAATCAACGTACCTCTTTGAGGGTTATCATTTAATCAGCGTACCTCTTTTAGGGTTATCATTTAATCAACGTAACTCTTTGAGGGTTATCATTTAATCAACGTACCTCTTTGAGGGTTATTATTTAATCAACGTACCTCTTTGAGGGTTATCATTTAATCAACGTACCTCTTTGAGGGTTATAATTTAATCAACGTATCTCTTTGAGGGCTGTAACCTAAACGATGTACCTCTTTGGGGGCTATGACACAGTCAGAACACCTCTTTGGGAGTAATAACCTTATCAATGTATTTCTTTGAGGGCTATAACTTCATAAATTTACCTCTTTGAGGGTGTATGACCTAACCAACGTATGTACTGAACCTCTTTAAGACCCTTGGCCCTGTCGAGTGCAAGTCTAAAACCTATTTTATGGGATGGTGGGCGGGAGGGCGGAAGGCGTGGCGTGGCGTGGCTTTATAACCAACTAAAGTATTCTTCCGCGCCAACAAAAACAGATGGATCACTGAACCGTAGATGGCGCTAGCTACCGGACAGGTCTTGCGGAAAAAAAAATCATACATTTATAAATACCAGTTTTCTCGAGAACTAGTGAAATTTTTATGTTAATACTTTCAACACCTCTTTTAAGATAATGTATCAATGTTTATTAGGTGTTACATTTTCTTATTTTTAGTTATGAAGCCGGCAGTTTTCTATTGAAAAATGTCAATTTTATCAATATTTGATCACTGTTCAAATTGAAGAGGAATGAAAAAGGACAATCGCGTTAAGGTGATCCATGTATACTTTTCATGGCGACTCATCCAACGTACCCATTCCAGTTCTCAATAAAAAAATAAAAGGCACAAATAAATACCTGCTTCTTTTAAAGTATAAATGGTCGTTCCATATTTTAATAAAGCTTCAGTTTTAAGCTAAATAAAGCCATTACAGAGGGAAAGAAAAGCTCATGAAGATCCAAACACATCTCGTAAATATGTGTGTGTGTGTTATTTGTTTATAAAACCTAATAGATATTATCAAAACATATAACAGATAAATCAGTGCTGGAATTGAGGATTGAAAACTAATGTGTTAGAGATGAGGAAGGTTGAATTTAGAGGGAAAATACCCGCATTTCTTTAGCAAGAGAGGTGTAAAACTCTTAATGGAAATAAACCATCCTCGATACAAACGGCCAGGATTTGAGGGCCAATATCTCCGTCCTCGGCAGTCCAGTTTATTTCAAGAGTTACATCTTAGACCATTTGACCAACGAAACGGGCTAGGGTATTATTAGAGTATTATTATAGGTTAGTTAATGTCACTCGCATTGGTTGACACGCGGGTTAATACGTAACGCTCATCTGGTCTGGTTCACCAATGAAAGAGAGGTAAGGATTCAAATCCGGGCAGAATGAATTGAGTTGGTTTTTTCCGGAACGTCTATCCACTATCTCTTTCTCTCCATGCAAATTCGGGTACATTTAAACAAATATCTTATCTTCCTCAATAACGTATCGGGCCTTAAGCCTGGATAGGAAGTAAGTTTTGACGCAATGAAAAAAAAACACTTAGCGTTCCACCTCCCCATTTTTTTTTCTGGATACGCCACTGGCACTGGAAAAATACCCTCAATCTCTAGGAAGCGAAAAGGGAGGCTAGCCTATCTGTAAGTTTCTACTTGAACGCCTCGCTTCACAACCGAGCTACTACGTTACAACTTCAGTTTTTTTGCTTTTGACGAAATTATAAGAGAGTGGGGGGGGGGTGAATAAAGGAGGAGGTAAGCGACCACCCAAGCATTATATAAACGCATAGACAAGCCAGACTGTAAGCTAACAACAAAAATACAAAAGAGAATGCGTTTAACCGGACTCATTCTTAACGCCCTTCTAAAGGTTCGTCTATACTCTATAGGGATGCTCGATTCATATGTCCTAAATCGATTCTTTAGATCGAGTTATATCAAATGGTATTGTATCGAATTAGGCAAAAATATTGAGAGCATTGAATTTATGTAAAGAACGATTTAAAGATTCGTGTGGAAAGAAGATGCTTATAACCCTATTTCAAATACAAATGGGCATATATTTACTAACCGAAAAAGGCAACACAGCAACTAAAAGTGAGACGATTATTATTATTATTATTATTATTATTATTAGCACCGCGTCTTTCTACCCGTTCGGGTTATACGCACTTACGCTAATGTGTAATGGTAGGGTGATTGTGAGATGAAATGGAGGACCTACAGTTTAACGTGGAATCCGAACCACGGTGGAGGCCTGGCATTCCCCACATTCACAAGATGTCTTGTCAGAGGTGAAGGAAGGGTTTGGTAATCAGATAAATCTTTGCCGGGACCGAGGATTGAACTCCGGCCGCCAGCATAGAAGTCTGACACCTTACCCCTAGACCACCAGGACACCAGAGACGATTAAATATCGGTATATTTTCCTACTATGCTTATTTAAATCAGCTGATGATAGTCACGTGTTCAAGACAGTTCTGAAACAATTTGTTCCAGCCTTCTTCGGCTGCCACATGATTTAAGGCAGGGATTAATAACATTGAAAACATTATCACCATTCTCATTAGGTACCAGTATGACTTCAAAAGATGTCGATGCATTGGTATAACTTTACGAATGAATTTGCTAGTAACAGAACAGATAAAAGAACATTAAAAGGATTCTATAATAGTTATTTATAGAAAAACGACAGATCACAACTACATAAGCTAGCTACAACTTGTGAGATTTCTGCTGTGGTTTTTTGTACAGTAAAAACCTCAAGGCACCTCTGACAAGACGTGTATTAATCACAACTTGTGAATGTATGGAATACCAGGCCTCCACCATGGTTCGGATCCCACGTTAAACTGTAGGTACTCCATTTTCATCTCACAATCACCCTACCATTACACGTTAGCGTAAGTGCGTATGGCCCGAACGGGTAGTAAGACGCGGTTCTAATTATATATATATAAACCTCAAACCGTATTGATATCGATGCTAGTTTATTCTAATCTAATAACAACATTTATTTTAAATTGTTTCCACTCGATAAATATGTGATCTCAAATAATATCTACAAAAGCGAATACCGGTATGGTTCTTAAAATCCACCCTTTTAACTGTATATCATTAGTTGGTATAGTCCCTACTCGAAATTGGTCACAAGGAGTTGAACCAGAACCGAAAACAGAAATTAATTGTTATTTTTAAGGGACCAAAACCGTAATATGGAAGGCTGGTTCTTAACTTTTACAACTTTACTATTATTATTATTATTATTATTATCATCACGTCTTACTACCCGTTCGGGTTATACGCACTTACGCTAATGTGTAATGGTAGGGTGATTGTGAGATGAAATGGAGGACCTACAGTTTAACGTGGGATCCGAACCACGGTGGAGGCCTGACATTCCACACATTCACAAGTTGTGATTAATACACGTATTGTCAGAGGTTAATGGAAGGGTTTGGTAATCAGATAAATCTGTGCTGGGATCGAGGATTGAACCCCTGACCCCCAGTACAAAAGTCCGACACCTTACCCCTAAGACTGCCAGGTCATCGACTATAATTTTTTTATTTGTTTATCTATAACTGTATTTTATGTAAATCCTTCTTTAACGTAATTTAATTTGGAAACACTCGATTTTTTTTACTTCCATTGAGGATTTTTTTTGTCAAGTAAAGATGTATTTAAAAAAAACGGAACCTAATTAAGAACCGATTACGTCAGAAACATTTGTTTTTCTCTAAATGGAACCAGTAACGGAACCTCAATATGTTTGATTAAAGAGCCGTAAGTAACAAGAACCGTAACCCATAAATATTTCAGTTTATTTCCCAGTTGATCATAATAATAAAAATAAATAAAAGAAAGGTTCAATAAAATATGTATTAATCTTGATAGCTTACGTTACTCCTAGCCACATAAGTGCTCTTGAAAGTTGAAACTGGGAAGCGGAAGTTTAACTCCATGAAGTGTAACAAGAGAGAAAGGAAGAGGAGGGAAGAAAGATAGGATAAAGAGGATGGGTAAGAGAAAGGAGAGAGGGTGCTAGTAGTGTTTGCCTTACGCACATTCCACACATTCCTTGAGCTCAGGTAAAAAAAAAAGTCGGGCCTTCAGATAGCACGCGCCCTCAGAGCAACAATTGCATAAGTCCACCTGCCACGTGGATAGCGGCTACCCTTAGTTTCCGTACTTAGTTCCATACTGAAATAAGTACAAGTCAACTAATGAGGTGTGAACTCACACAGGTGGTCGATTGTATAATGCATGGAAATGGGATGAGTGTAGGAAACGCCACTGTAATATTGGCCAGTAGAACCGCGTCGCTAGCGCTCGCGGCGTTAGTGCCGCGAACTAAATGATTCGAACCGGGACGTTGCACTAGGAACACAACGCATTTTCTCTTGCGGAGTATTAATTAATCAATTCATGTATCCAATTCAATCAAACGTAATTAAATACATTTTTTGTATAAATAAATCACGTTATAAAATGTAAAATCTAGAAAATCTAGCAAACTCCTTCTTTAAAATAAACGACGATTTGTTTACAAAACAGTAATGGTGAATTTTACATAGACTTCTCACTTTTTTTTATGGACCTCACGTCCACGCATGCGCAGTCCTCTGTGACGTCATCGTAAGAAGCTCCTAGCGACAGTGCCCCAAACTAGTTTAAGGGATCAGCTAGTCCTATAAGTGTCCACTCCATGGTCTAATGCTTGATTCACACGTCCGCCGAAAATAGAAAACAGAATCTGCTTGTGAGTAACTCTCTCTATATTGACCCACGATGCATTGCAACGCAAACTTATAGTAGCCCCATGGCCTCTTTAGTGCTGACTGACAGCTCACAGCTGACTTCTGACAGTCAACATTTAGGTATATACCTAAATTATGACTGTCAGAAGTGACAGCTGCTAAACACATGTTTTTGCAGATCATATGGTTCAGTGTAGAGATACATAATTTGACCTGGTAACTTTTCAAAGCCGTCAGCTGTCAGTCAGCACCAAAGAAGCCACGGGGCTACTGTAAGATAACTGATTATCCATTGCTAGCTTAAAACAGCTGATCATCAACATATTTTATTCTCTAGTGAATCAAAAAATATTTTAGATCATTCTTTCCTGATGGATGTTTTCAAATTATAGTGTTGTGTCGTGACACAATCCATTACATCGGTACGCACACTTTCTAGTAACGGGTTATTGAAACTCTCTTCACATTAAAACCAACGGAGCTGTCTGCTAGCTTCTAGCTCTACAGCGCATGCGCACTGATTCGAGAGGGTTCGTTCTAAGATTTAATTGGCTCTCCTGTGCCGAACATCTCAGGCAGAGCGGAAGAAGTAGAGATGAGGTTGAACTTTAGCGGAGCAGCCGGCGCCGACGAGGCGGGAATTCTTGTTGTTTGGCTTAGAGCTCGTCACGTGACCACGTTTCTGTTCCGCGCTAGTTTTTAGGTGAACGTGTGAATCCGCAGTAAGGCGTCACTCTGCACGCAATGGACTGGAGTGTCGTTTAGGGAGAAAACTAGGGTTTTAATCTAGTGCAGGTAAAGAGAGGGTGTTTATAATAAATTCGCGTAAATGTGGGTGACCATCTGAATCCAACCTTACTCATTCCTGACAAATTAGTGTAATTATTACATATGCGTACAACCCGAACAGATGATAAGACGCAATGTTTAAAAAAAATTGAATAATCTGATATTTTTTTAGATGTATTAATTTATATTTTCAATAATATTTTCGATTGTTTTAAAATATAAATATGATTTTAGTTTATACAAAAATTTTTTTTTTTAAAGGAAATGTATTTTTGTTGGTAACATTAATTATTCCCAAAACAAGGGTGAAAACAATTAGCACTCTCTCTATTTCACAAGAGCTACGTTTATGATTATTTCGTGATAGTTTCCATAACTATTTTAATACGAATCTATCTAATGAAATGAGTACAAAAACACGGCCCATATATATTGCACATTATACACAAATTTATAGCTATGGAAGTGTTTACCCGGTACTTTCTAAACCCGACTATTTTACCAGAACACAACTTACATGCCGACTAATATATTACGGTAGCCTATTGCAACACATCCAGTCAAACGCGTATTTAAAGGGGGTGGGAGAGACAGGGGTTGATGAAATTCCGGAGATCTGAGCAGACTTATTTATGAATATTTATAAGTGAAATATATTTTTTTTCAAAGTTATGTTATTGTTTCCGGTCTTCATTAATAAAAACAAACAAAATATATTTAGACATAGGCCTATATACATTTCTGCTTTAGACAAATTTAATTTATTATGATGGCAATAGTTACTTATTTAAATAGTTCATTTATTATTGAGCTTTTTAACAGTTATATTATTAATTTAAAAAAACTATAATGTTGAAACGCAGAAGTGAGAAAACTTGTTTAATGTTGGAGAGTACAAATTGTTTACACCCTCGAGACCTCCAGATCTCTACATCCAGCATTGCAGTGATCCAGCCCTTATGCTTGGATACTTCCTTATTAAATGGGACAAACCCATAAACAAATAAAATATAACTTAATGAGCTCAATCTCACAAAACAATTATCTTACGTATTTTGAAAATTGATAAATGACGCCTGGACACAAGAATCTGATAGCCCGTGATCTTAATAAATCATACGTATGTATCCGGCGATTTTTCTGCACGTCCATCATAAGACTCTGCCTTAAAATATGAGTGAAGAATAACCCTTAACACGGGACGATTCCTGGTCATCTCAGTGATTATAGCATTGGCGCGGTAAGCCAAAGGTCCCGGGTTCGATTCCCGTGTCCAGGTGTTCGCAATGTTCTGAATATGATATCTAGTTGCGAGTAAAGCCTCACTAGGACAAATACAATAGCTTTGGCTATTTGATTCTCAAATTATATTACGGTTGTTATTTATGGGTGTTAAACGTCTCTTACCTTAGATGACCACCTTTGTTTAAAGGTGTTTGAAAACCTACATTTGTGGTGACTAAAACACCCACGAAGAAAATACTTAATAATGTATATTCGCCACCCACACTGGCGATGACCATAGCACTCGTGAATAAAGATATGATTATCTTTGATGACCACCTGCCCTGGCAATGACTAAAGAAATCGCCAAGAAGCTACTTGATTATCTTTATTGGCCAACTACACTGGCAGTAACTATAACACTCGTGAAGAGAGTACTTGATTATCTTTATTGGCCACCTAAACTGGCGGTGACTATAGCACTCGTGAATAAAGATATGATTATCTTTATTGGCCACCCACACTGGCGGTGACTATAGCACTCGTGAATAAATATATGATTATCTGTATTGGCCACCTATACTGGCGGTGACTATATCACTCGTGAATAAACTATATGATTATCTTTATTGGACACCCACACTGGCGGCGACTATAGCACTCACAAATAAACTATATGATTATCTTTAGTGGCCACCTATACTTGGCGGTGACTATAGCCCTCACAAATAAACTATATGATTATCTTTATTGGCCACCTACACTGGCGGTGACTATAGCACGCGCAGATAAACTATATGATTATCTTTAGTGGCCACCTATACTGGCGGCGACTATAGCCCTCGTGAAGATAGCCATCCACTTCCAATCTTTCGTCAAAAAATAATAAAATAAAAAATATAAAAGTCGTCATCTTTGAAGATGATGAAGCTCATTTCTTAGTCCTTTTACCTCTGAGACTTTCTTATCACTTGTATCTAAACTAAGCAGGTGCTAACAACCTTTCATTATTTATTACCCAACTGCACTCTCGCGTCAGCACTCAAGTTTTGTTTTTCCTCTACTTCAACACTTCCGTTCTGATTTTGTTTTATTATTCAGCTTTTCTTTGATTATTCTCAGGGAAGTTGAATAATTTCTTGAATGATCTGTTTCAATTTTGGGGATATCTCTGAAGGATTTCATTAATTCAAAAGCTCTGATGTATTTTACAATTTATTTTTTTCCTTTAGACGAATCGGTTTTTTTTTAGGTCTGAGGCATCTGGCTCCCAAAATACTTGATTTCCACTGAAGAAGGGATCGAAGCTCGAATATTATCTGGTTGGACTGAGAAGGATTTTACAAACGTTTTCAACCGAGTTTTATTAATAATAACATATATTTGGGTAGTAGTAAACCGATGAAAAAAATTAAAGCAAATATTTACGTGATGTAATGTATATATATGTTTCATTCCTTCTGTCAAAACAAACTCTGAACTATTTTTTTAACCATGTCTACTACCTAATTACCCGCCTCGGTGGCGTAGTTGGTTAAGGCGCTTGTCGTGTAGAGCTCTACTGCTGAGGACGAGGAGATCGAGGTTCGAATCTCGGTCGGGTGAACTGGGGGTCGTTTTTCCTAAATGGTTTTCCACTCTCCCTCCACGCAAATGCGGGTAAACTTCCTCTGATTAGAAACCTTCCCCATTCCTAATCCATTAGTGTAATTAGTACTTAAAGCGTATAACCCAGACGGTTAGTAAGACGCGGTGCTAAATATTATTATTACTAATACCTATTTGGGTTACAAGCTTATACATTATTAATTAAACTGATGGGTTACGGATGAGGTTTGTGGAATTTACAGGAAGTGTACCAGCATCTTCGTGGATAGAGACAGTGGGAAACCATTTAGGAAAACCCACCCTAAGTACATCCGACCGGGATTGAACAAAGATCTCCCCGTCATCGGAAGTCTATAGTAGCTTGTTGGAGAGTTATTATTAGAATTCTAGATTTTTCAAAAATAGTTCTAAAGATTTTGGTTAAAAATGAATATCTGGGATGTGATTGTCATGGAAAATTACAATGTATATTAGTTTTTCATTAAATATATTGATAATTGATTTTTAAGAATTCAAAGATATTCAAAAATATTCGTAACGATTTTGTTAAAATTATGTTTGAGGGGGAGAAGTTATTTTACATGAAATTGATAATATTATTTTTTAAAAAAGTTTGAAATTATTTAAGATAAAATAGATTTTTCAATTTTTTTAAACTATAGTAAAACTTAGCAAAGAGTAAAAAAATAAAAATAATGGAGAGTAAAGGGGGTTACATAATGATGAGCTACACTTATCATCATACATTGTTAGGGTAATTAAATCTCGTAGATTACGGTGGGCAGACATACAACGTGAATGGGAGAAACTAGAACCGAATTCAGGGTATAGACTGTTAAACCCAGCGGGAAGAGACCATTGGGAAGAGCTAGATGCAAATGGGAGGATAACATTCGAATGGACATGGAAGAAATGGGGTGTATTGAGGTATACTGAATATAGCTAGCTCAAGAGAGGAATAGGGTTTAACGAGGGGGACTGGATATAACTAGTTAATACATAGAGATAGGGTGTAATTAGGGACACTGGATAGAACTAGCTCAGGTTAGGGATAGGGTTTAACGAGGACTGGTTATAACTAGTTCAACATAGGGATAGGGTGTAATAAAGTGGACTGGATAGAACTAGCTCAAGATGTCCAGGCATACTTTTGT
Organism: Timema californicum; assembly: GCA_902141385.1. Classification (NCBI taxonomy): domain Eukaryota; kingdom Metazoa; phylum Arthropoda; class Insecta; order Phasmatodea; family Timematidae; genus Timema; species Timema californicum. The sequence continues at coordinate 34,586 of CABFOW010004926.1, read as the reverse complement.
AATTAAGTAATAAAAGAGTGTATGAGAAATATGCTTCGTTGGTCGTATAGTCTAAGGTGTTGCTTTCATTTTGGGTTCGAATTTAGATGACAGGGAGATTGGGGTTCTAAATCCCTGTGATCGTTTTCCAATTTTTCTTCAACGCAAATGTGGGTACACTTAATCTAAACTCACATCTTACATCTAAATAATTAGAATAATTAGTAGACCTACATATGCGTATAACCTGAACAGTTAGTAAGAAAGGGTGCTAAAAAAAATAGTATATGAGAAAGTATATGCGATTGAGTTACAATGATTATTTTATTTGTTATATTTATTTTGATTAAAGCCTTTGAATTGAAAACATTTTTAATTTCAACACGGAAGTTATGTTTTTATTTCTAATCTTCAAAACTGGAGCACACATTATTAAATAGTCAACAACGTAATAACACAGCGTTTTACACCATGATGTTGAACAAATGAGAAAAGTATGCAAATTAATTTCATTTTAATTTCATTTTTTGAGGGGTGAATGAGGCCATGAATATGTATTTAAAAAAAATAGAATCCGTTGCGTGAAAAATGAAACCGGCATCGTTGAGGGAGAATAAAATATTTATATAAACGATTAAAGTTGTACATTAATGACAAGGGCCTTATCTCCCGAATAATTTGGTTTTGAAATTAAAGGATTTCAAATTAATGGTAGATGCGTTTTTTTTAGAACTTAACATAAGTGAGCAAATATTTATAACCATTAAAAATAAATATGTCAGTCATCAGTGGGCTTGTGGACCAAGGTGTGATTCTTGTTCAGTACTGTTTGCCGATGATGGGGAGGTCAGGAATTGAATTAATATCAGGTATAGTGATTTGGTTGGATTCCCCCCCCCCCCCCCCCCCCCC
>CABFOW010004926.1:7257-31762 GCA_902141385.1 Timema californicum | reverse complement strand
GGGGGAGTTGAGTAAGGAAGAGCAGAACAAATAAATAATCAAGGGACTTTTGATGCCGTTAAAAAATTAAAAATAATAAAGAAGTAACACAATTATGAAATGAAAGATCTCCCTTTCCCTGTTAGGTTTTCCTTCTAAACGTTAACACGTGTGGTCGAGTGCTTTTAAGAACAAATAGAACAGAGTAAAAAAAGAAAAGTGACACCAGCCTCTTGTTTTAGTGGTCACCGCGGCTGGCTACTGATCTAGAGCTTCTGGGTTTGACTCCTAGCGGTATTATAGGGTTTATCCCCTCCCCTTTCCCGAAAGAGGAACTGTTCCTACGTTCATAATAGTCTGATTAGTTAGGTTTAGGCTTAAGACCCACACTGGTTCCACACCTCCATACTCACTATCATCACATCATCTCACTGTGGGTATGACGTATATAACTACCAAGTTATACCTTGGGCAACGTTCTGTTCCCATAGGGATGCTAAAAGTCTACACACATGGTGATAGAACTAGATATTGCATCTCTCGCGGTCAAAATGTACCACACCGGTATGATGAAGGGGGGGAAAAAATCCTTCCCCTAAAAGTTTTTTGTTTTGATAAAATATTATTATTATTAGCACCGAGTTTTAATACCCGTTCGGGTTATAAGCACTTACGCTAATGTGTAATGGTAGGGTGATTGTGAGATTAAATGGAGGACCTACAGTTTAACGTGGAATCCGAACCACGGTGGAGGCCTGGCATTCCTCACATTCACAAGATGTATTGTCAGAGGTGAAGGAAGGTTTTGGTAATCAGATAAATCTTTGCCGGGACCGAGGATTGAACCCCGGCCGCCAGCTAGATAAAATATGTTTTATATTCTTTAAATTGAAAAAAAAAATGACACCTGATCATGGGAATTGAACCCGGGACCTTTGGGCTTAGTACGCCAATGCTATTATCACCGAGATATCCAGGAGTCATCCGGTACCCAAGGTCATTCTTCCAGGGATGTCGAGCTCCTCCACGGAGATAATTAGTCCGATAATGATGGTCGAGTTCCTTCAAGACACTTCAAGGTAGGGATTTTCACAAAAATAGACTACAAAATTAAATAAGAACGATATTAGTTAATGCATGAAAGATTAGGTAACTTTAATTTGGGTAAGAACCATAAGTATATGTAAACATTAACCGACCTCGACCCAAAATTTAATAAGAACGAAATTCCTTAACGCATGAAAGGTTAGGTTAAGTTAGGTTGGCTAAGAACCATTAGTATATGTAGAAATTAGCCAACTATACTTATAATGCATTCCTTCAGGTGTCGTGATGGAACTCAACCCCCCTCCTCCCCCAATTATTTTCCGCCTCCCCATCGCCAAAGTGAAGTATTTAGATCCCCCCACCCCTTACCCACAAAGTGGAAGAATTCGACCATAGAATGAAGTGACCTTTATCGAAAATGGGATTAAATCAGCTTTCGTGGAGGAATTCGAACACGCCCCATTCTTCACTCACATTTTATGGCAGAGTCTGTGATGGAAGTTAACTCCATTAATGTTATTTACATTCTTGTAGAGCATGGGGATAGTAGGACGTATTGAAGAAAAATTATCCCAGAACTTAGGTTTCATGTACGGAAAATATTTTGGTACTTAATTTAATAGAGAAACTTGAACTGTAATAATGATAGTGCCTATGAAGAAATTACCAGTAAAGTATCGACTACAAAATATACGACACGTGTTCACCTTTTTTTTATCCTAGTTTTTTGAATAGTTTTATCCAACCAACATAAATAGAACTTTCAGGAAATGAATGTTTTATGTAGGTGAAATTTGTAAGTTTAATGTAAACCAGATTATCCAGATTAGCAAGTCTCTAGTCCTTGGCCAGAATATTGGACAAGTCACCACAGTAACGAGTCTATATTCCTTGGCCAGACTATTAGACATGTCACCACAGTAACGAGTCTATATTCCTTGGCCAGACTATTATACAAGTCACCACAGTAACGAGACTCTAGTCCTTGGCCAGAATATTAGACATGTCACCACAGAAACGAGATTCTAGTCCTTGGCCAGATTATTAGACATGTCACCACAGTAACGAGTCTATATTCCTTGGCCAGACTACTAGACAAGTCACCACAGTAACGAGTCTCTAGTCCTTGGAGAGAATATTGAACAAGTCATCAAAGTAACGGGCCTCTAGTCCTTGGCCAGATTATTAGACATGTCACCACAGTAACGAGTTTCTAGTCCTTGGCCAGATTATTAGACATGTCACCACAGTAACGAGTCTCTAGTCCTTGACCAGATTATTAGACATGTCACCACAGTAACGAGTCTCTAGTCCTTGACCAGATTATTAGACATGTCACCACAGTAACGAGTCTCTAGTCCTTGACCAGATTATTAGACATGTCACCACAGTAACGAGTCTCCAGTCCTTGACAAGATTATTATACATGTCACCACAGTAACGAGTCTCTAGTCCTTGACAAGATTATTAGACATGTCACCACAGTAACGAGTCTCTAGTCCCTGGAGAGAATATTAGACATGTCACCACAGTAACGAGTCTCTAGTCCTTGACTCAGATTATTAGACATGTCACCACAGTAACGAGTCTCTAGTCCTTGACCAGATTATTAGACATGTCACCACAGTAACGAGTCTATATTCCTTGGCCAGACTATTAGACAAGTCACCACAGTAACGGGCCTCTAGTCCTTGGCCAGATTATTAGACAAGCCACCACAGTAACGAGTCTATAGTCCTTGGCAAGACCAACTATTGTTTCCACCCTAAACTATCTCTAGTCCATGGGTTCAGCTCCCAGTATTTTTACATCCGACTTTAGCGAGTCTACGGACGTGACATGGTCACTGAAGGGAGTTAGAGAGACGGGAGAAATATTCCAATGACCAGCTCTGGTCTTCCGTGAAGGAATGCCCAGGTCTGTCTGCTCAGTGTCTGCCTGAAGAAGAGAAGAGACCCCGCGAGCACACGTGGATTCATGAGCAGCACGGGCCAGGTCGCCTCAATGGTGCCAACTTTAGAGACAAGAATAGTTAAATATGTTAAAACCCACCTCATTGGCCGCAAGATCTGACGCGCTACTCTAGCAGTAGACTAGACTGCCGATGACGGGGATATCGGGGTTCTAATTTCGGTCAGGTGTAATGAGGTTGTTTTTTCAAAACGGTTGTCCACTTTCCATTCATGTAAATGCTGGTACAGTATCCCCGTGGCTTCTTTGGTGCTGTCTGACAGCTCACAGCTAAAAGCTGACGGCTTTGAAAAGTTACCAGACCAAATCATGTATCCCTACGCCAAACCATATGATCTGCAAACACATGTGTCTAGCAGTTGTCACTTCTAACAATCAAAATTCAGGTATATACCTAAATGTTGACTGTCAGAAGTCAGCTGTGAGCTGTCAGTCAGCACCAAAGAAGCCATGGGGCTACTGTAGATGTGCATTTTCTGGACCAAAGGTTTCTTTTAAAAACCTGTTGTCCTGCAACACTTATTATTTTACTAGAGGTTCTGTCTTTAGACAGGTCCGTTGCTTTGTTCATGTTGAATCCTCCAAAGTTTCATATTAGCAGCTTCCTTTTATAATTTATATCATGAAACTTCATCTTCTCTGTTTGATGTCATCCGTCAGTTTAATTTGTGTTCTTTCTGGTCTTTTATTACCTTCTACTTTATCTGACTCCTGTGACATCACTTAATCCGACTTGAAGACAAATCTCCTCACAATACAGTATTTTTTATAAGGAACTTGGCAGCTTTGAAACTTAAAAAGTACACTAACACCATCCTCATTATTCTAGACGTTTCTGCTGTGGAACGTTAAAAAAAACTACTTTTATTTATTTAAAAATATGTCTTACTGGGTGATGCCATAGGAGACAAAGTGGAAGGGAAAAGGAAGCCATGAAGGTAACGAAGACAAATTATGGATGACACCCAAACAAAGAAAGATTATGCAGTTTCAGGAAATAAAAAAAAGTAAGCTGCAGGTGGGACATGTCGGATGACTCAATTGTAGACAAGTAAATTTACATGTCGAAAGATAGAACACCTAATAAATTAAAAGAATCATCGATATAGCTAAATCTTAGATTGTACACACTTATAAAATGGTGTCAACAAGTTAGTCAATTTCCAATTTCAACTTCTAGTTTGTTTGACATCACTTTTTCTTTTACAAACCTCCCCTTCCAATCCACTTCATTTAACCTCTGTCTTCCCCCCGCCCCCCTCTAAACCCTAATCACTCGACGTTTTAATTTCATTCCAAAATTCCGTGGATGAGATTAAAAATAAAGAGAAAGAAATGGTACTTGATACATTTGAGAGAATTCGGAAGTCGAATTTGAAAAGGATTAAGGAAGGGTGTGTGGGGGAGGGGAATAGAGATGAAGGGAGAAAGGGGGGAGGGGAGATACAGCACCAGTTGACAGCATCCTAAGTTTAGAGCTTTACTTCTTTTTGACTTTTAAATTGGTCATGAGGTATTTCCATGGACGGAAGAGAATAAGGACCATCTTCAAACCATCTTGACCAAGGATTCGGTCACCTGAATCGGATAAAGGGGTGAATATTGGTAGGTAAGATAGTTTGAGGAGTTGAACACAAGAAAGGGTGGGAAGGGGGAATAAAGTATCTTGTTCAGTGGTGGCTTGTAGCTAAAATTAGTGGGGGTGCTGCCCCCCAAAATTTTTATCCTTTGTTTTAAAATTGTGCAAAAGGAAAAAAACATGTATAAAAAGAAAATTTATTCAGGAACTTGATAAAATCTTAACAAAAAAAATCAAACATTTTTTACTTACTTTTAACTTAAATTGTTATTGTTCAAGCTTGATCTATTCATTTAAAAATGAAATCCATTCTTCTTCTTTTAATTTGCGCAAAAAGTTCAATAATTTTCTCCTTGATCTCTGGATGATTGAGGACATTTTTCTCCATTGAAAGTTAAATAAAAGAACCGAAAAAAAAAGAATCAAATAGAATACCTGGAAGCAGAATAATAATCTAACTCTACACTCTTCTACACTTTATCACATTCAAGAATATGGTACACGGTTTTTAAGCACAACACACGCCGAGTATAAAAAAACCTTCCTTTCACCATCACTTCAGAGCCGGCACTGCGATAGCAACAGTGCTCTTTCTACCTGGCAGTCCCGTCTTCCTCCACCCCACCCCCTCCTATGTGCGCATGCGTACAATAGTCTAACCCCACTTTGCTGGCACTGTGAAGCGCACAGTTACATACAAAGTTTTTTGTATCTTTTTCATAAACTGGGGAATGGCTACTGAGGTACTGACATTAAGCTTAAGGAATATATATTGTACTACAAAAATAAAGAAAGAATTAAAGAAAAGAAGGACTCATTATATTAAATGTTATCGATAATATCAAGTGGGAATAGGGGATACTGCAGTTCCACAGTGCCTATACACGAGCCGACACTGATCTTGTTTATTCAATTAGTGTAGCTTTGACTACCTACATCAACTGGATATCATCTCTATAGGTTACTTTATGGCTACTATCGGAAAGCAGCAATGTCATTTTCTTGTTTTCATGTGGTAAACCTTCGATCAAATGTAAGACAAATTTAGCAATACTGGTTTAAGGAGGTTACCAATAGCTACTTCTTAGCCCAGTACACCACCTCACACAATAACTGAAGGCGAAGAGATTTGGCAACGATCACAGAGAGAGAGAGAGAGAGAAAAGAGCGAATACAAGTCTTTTCTCCAAATTCCTGCAACGTTGAAAGTATAAGCAACGTAAAATTGTTAAAAAATCAACCAAAGTTAACAGAAAAAAACAATTTGGACTTCTGTGTGTATTTTGCTAGGAATCCTGGTCTTGATTTTTTTTGGCGTATAAATGCAAAGCCATGGGAGCAAAAGGCTACCCTCGAGAATTTTTATTGTTTTGCAATTTTCTTTTCAGAAACGGTTTGTTCAATAATAGAAGTATGTTGATTATATTATACTTTTTATATACAAACCTCCTATATAATTTCAACGGTTATCAAATATCGATAATTTGTACATTTTTCAATAGAAAATTGCCGGTTGCGTAGCAAAAAAATAAGAAAATGTAACACCTAATAAACATTGATACATTATGTTAGCAGAGACGTTGAAAATATTATTGTAAAAGTGTTACTCGTTCTCGAGAAAAGTGATATTTTCAGCAAAACTAGTCTGGTAGCTACAGTATCCCATGGCTTCTTTGGTGCTGTCTGACAGCTCACAGCTAACAGCTGACGGCTTTGAAAAGTTACCAGACCAAATTACGTATCCCTACGCCGAACCATATGATCTGCAAAAACATGTGTTTAGCAGTTGTCATTTCTGACAGTCAAAATTCAGGTATATACCTAAACGTTGACTGTCAGAAGTCAGCTGTGAGCTGTCAGTCATCACCAAAGAAGCCATGGGGCTACTGTAGTACCATCTATGTATCCCCTGGTCCATCTGCTGTTGTTGGAGCGGAATGATACTTTGGTCGGTTATGAAGCCACACCCTCCCGCCATCCCACAAAATAGGTTTTAGACATGCACGCAACAGGGCCAATCAAGGGCCTTAACTACGAGCCAAGCCGTGCTGCACCGAACCGAAACGTGCCATTCTGTGCCATTCTGGCCGTCTCTTTTTTGGGGGAAGAACAGAGCCCAACCAGGATGTTAAAAGTTTTCTATGAAGGTCACTAATCTTCTTCTCCTTTTCTGTTTCGCTACTCTCCTAAAAAAAAGTAAAACCTTGAAGAAAAGAATGAATAGAATATATATTGTAGCCACATTCCCTCTCAGTCACACTAGTGCTTTCTAACGGTGAGATAGGGTTTTTACATTCCGGTAAGTCGTGTGGAAGGTTGAGCACCAATCTAAACACCATCTGCATACCAGGTGAGGCTGACACCTTTTAACCGCGTGCCCATACAGTACGGGTAGCATCCAGAAATCCCTTTATCCTTGCCAAGACCCCCCTCCTCCACCAGGAGGTAGAATTCTTCCTGCTCTCACATCCTGTGTTGTAAAAAGGGGTGAGGCGGGAGGGGGGGAGGAGAATACTATAGTTTGGAAGGAAAGATCAATGCGCTTCGTGACACCACTTAAAATTGTATACATACTTTGACGTACACACACAAATGATTTTAAGTATGCGCAGGAAGTAAAAACACAACTCATATTCTTTAAAATCTAATACATACTATTACGAGACCTTCTGTTTTAATGTCGAGACGAAGAAAGGTATGACAATCAAAAGTAGTCTTTAATGATTTTTTTTATAAGCGTATACACTGAGTAATATCTATAAGCCCTTTGTTTATATTTATATGTAAATTATTTACATATTTAATTGTTCTTTGAGACTTTATTACCCCTTCCGGAATATCCGCCTTCTTGAAACGGGCTGAAACAAATACCGACAAAGGAACAACAAGAAGTCGCCAGTCCAACGTATGGTTTTTAATTAATTAGAGCGTTATTTCCCCAACCCGATCACTAAATAACGTTTTGCAGCCCTAGCAAATATTTCTCTTTCTGGCAGTCACTAAGCTTAATAATTTTTTTCTTTATCTCCTCTCCCAACCAACAGGCCGGCCACATGGGACCACATACTTGAAGGGAAATACCCGATCCCTGTGGTATTTCTTAAGGGAATTGCTGTTCTGAAACTTTGAAAACTATTAAAACAATCTTCAAACTGTATTATTTTATTATATAACTCTTAATTAAATTAGGCCCATTTTATTTGTTTGAGGAAGGCTTAATACGTGTTTCAAACCATTTAATTCAAGGTGAAAGTGTAGGGAGCGCTATCAAAGGTAAGTGTTTTGTAGTTCTTAGAGGAACACATTTTTGGGTCTAGTTAAACAAAATATTGCTCCAGTAGAACCATATAGTTTAATTATATTCACAAGGTGATATCAACCGTTGTTGAATATTTGTCATAAGCAATGAGAGATTGGATGACAAACTTTTTAAACGAAGGAAAAATTTGTCATTAAAGTCCAGGATAACCTTGACAAATATTTCAACAACTGTTGATAATACCGCGTGAAGAAAATTAAGATCTATGTTTATATCAAAGCAATATTTGATTTATTTGACCGAAAAATGTTTTGATATAAAAACTGCGAAAACAGTTACTTATTTTATCGCATGCTTTGCATCTTCACGGTTATCTTTTGGATTTTAGTTTGTATGGGGATTGTGGATACATAAAGAGTTTAGTATATTCATTTCCAATAAATGATTTAGCAGACTTACAACAGTGAAATGAAAACTGTTGGACGATTCGAATAAAGCAAAGGAATATTTCAAAGAGCACGCAACAGTCTGATTCTAAAATGTGAAATTTGTGTGAAAATGGAAAGAAAACAGGTATAACTCCTTAATACACGCTTGCCATAGAGACCAAAATAAAATTTCGTTTTACCATAGACTTCATTTTTAATTCTTGAAATACCAAATTGCCTTTATATCCGTGTGAGTTGGTTTATCAACCTAAGTCACAGACAAGCAAGAAACAGTCTCTAAACCTTACGGCGGTTTTTGTTGCACTCCTTTTGTCAGCTTGAATCCTTCAACACTGGGTTGCGCTAGTGTCACTGCTGGGCGATGATAGGACTAACCACAGCGATCCTAACGGTGAAGGACTCAAGCTGTCAAAAGGAGCGCAACAATTTTAATTTGAAGGTTGAGCGTCTGGGTATATTATTTGTCTGTGACTTAGGTTTATTAAATTTTGTTTACTCAATTTAGTGAATAATACTAGATCCTAAAGTTCTAAGCCCCCTTTTAAACATATTTTGTATATATATACTCTATTTACTTTATTTCGTAAATATAAACATCTGTAGGGCCTACGTATCATCATCATAATTTTGAAATAAATTATCAAGTGTTTTACTTTTAAAAAAAACCACGGTCGTTAATCGTTCATCCAATTAAAAAGGACTTACACCTGGAGTTTCCCTAGGTTTAGACTACCGTGTATTGGAGAAAAATGCGCGGACAATTTCAAGGATAGAGCCCCAGGGCGATCGTTTTTCAAGGCGTGGCCCACAGCTGAGGAGCGTGCGGTATCTTCCAGCCCCCGAGGCGCAGAAGACAGAGTAGGGTGCCTGACCGGCAACCAAGACTGGCACGGAGGAATGGTAATAACACGGGGGAAAGACCTTTAAAAAATATAAAACTATTGTTTTGATGTCAAAATTAGTTACATTTTACAATGTTATCATAATTATTAACCCGTTTTATCAGGCACAATTAGTATAATTTATCGATGAAGGGGAGTCTGAGGTTCAAATTCTCTCTCAAATTTGGCTGCATTTCCTTTAAATTTTAACTTACTCATGCCTCCCCAATAACATGCAACATATAATGTTTACGTTTAATATGAAGAGGTACTTCTTTATTTTTTTATAGCACCAGGTCTTACTATCCACTTGAACTTAATGCATATTTACTAATTACGCTAATGTGTTAGGGATGAGTAAGGTTAATTTTAGGTTGAAGTGTTTCAGCATGTACGTGGGGAGAGAGTGTAAAACTATTTAGGAAAAAATCTCCCTCAATGAAATCCGGCAGGAATTTGAACCCAGACCTCCCCATAACTGGCAAACCAGACCGGTTGCCTATTGGCGTGAAGCTTTTACAGCATAAAACCTGCTTAAAATATTTTCAGATCCCTCCGCCTAAAATATATGTTTGTTGTGTACATTCTGAACAGGGATGTTAACTGTCTTAAGTTTCAAAACTGAAAAAAAACACGTTTAATAATGTAATTAATGTAATTTTAGACGATATATTTAGTAACTTTTTAACCATCAAAAGAGATAATAAATTATACTCAAATTTTCTTACGAATTGATATCTAATAGATAGAAAACGATATACTTTCAAGTATTCATACGTCAAGTCATGTGATCTGCACCTGCCCCTTTTGATAGATATTATCAATACATAAAAAGTAAAAATAGTAATAATAATATGTGAAAATTATACCAATGTTGACCTCAAAGAAACTATTTTTGTAATTTTTTAAATGTCCTTACGTAAGAAAATCCCAGATTTAAGTCTGAACACATTATCAAGTCCTAGGCTTACACAAGTTCGAGTTACGCGGATTCATAGATAAGCGGTTACAATATTTCCACATAAAGACTAGCAACGCTATCTATCAAGCGCCACTCAAATCAAAATAGACTACGTTTATAGTAAGTTGACACGAGTGATGGTAGGCCTACCATCGCCATTTTGTTTGTTTCTACTTTGAGTGCAAGTTGTGTCTTGTTGGTGAAATTATGTTGTACTTAGTGTAAATTATAGTTTTTTCCAAGTTTCATTTTCATTAGCAGAACCTGTTCATCTTGAATTATCCTTTTAAAAGGACATATATTATGTTAAAAGTATATAATGTATTCAAGTACAATTCGACTTGAACTTATTTTTTTAATTGCGCAGTTTTTAACTTGCGCAAGAAACCTTCCGAATGAATTAACCGCGTTAAGTTTAGGACTTTGTAGACCTACAATATTTCAAACGTGATAGCTTCACATGATTATTTTTAAGCACCGCTTCTTACTAACCGTTCGAGCTATATGCTTATGTAGCCTACTAACTACGCTATTGGTGTTAAAAGATCGGAAGGCTATATTCAGAGGAAGTGTACCCGCATATGCGTGGTAGGAGAGTGGAAAACCAGTTTGAAAAAACCCCACCTCATTACACCCGACCGAGATTCGATCCTCGATTCTCTCCGTCATCGGCAGTCTAGTCAACAGCGAGAATAGCGCGTTTGACCTTGTGGTCACCGAAGTGGGTTCGACATGAATTGACGCATGAAATAATGAAATTAGTTTTAGTAACATTTAAAACTGTCAAGGATCAGATTTTTTTTTTACGTGTTTCTTACTTTAGCTAGGGAGGATATAATCACGTGTGCAGGAGGATAGACTGTGTGGTTGATGGAAGCATGTGGTGAGAGGGGAAGGAATTGATCACCTTACATACACACATGGCGCACACATGTCACTCTTTTGGCTCCAGTGACACCCTACGCTCGCTAGGCTCCAATCACTGCTTTCTACAGCGTTGTCATGTCTATGAAAACTGCTGTCATGACTCATGAGTAGTGCAGGGATAAAGTGTTTTTTCCCCCCACATACTCTTTTAGTGCCCCGGCTCAAAAATTGAAACGTGAGATAGAAAATCTTTTATTTTGGAAAATTCACTCAACAATTTTCGGAACATTTTCCCATGGGACAAATGCAATCGAGATAACCCAAGTTTAATTTCTCCTAAGAACGTTAAAATCAGAATGGTTATAATCTAAAATTAAATTAAAAATTAAGTTCCAATATGGCGATATCAGTGATTCTAGTTCTTTTCTTTCAAATTCTACGCTCCTAAACCTGTTATATTTAATAGGTTTGAATGATCGAACAAAATGCAGTTTTTTAGACTTTCCAGAGGGGAAAATTTCAACTGTCAAATTATATTTAGGTATCCATAAGCATAGGGTCATATAAAACAACTTTGTGTGCATTCGATTAAGCACCAAAATCGTTTACTATTTTTTTTAAATCATTATTTAGCCTCGGCTCAATATCTATTTGTCAATACCTAGAGAGTACGCGAGAAAAAGCCGGTATTTTTTATAGTTTGTATAGCAAAACCTTTTGGCTTTTGCCAAAATAAATAAAACTTTTTTTTCCAGTAGAAAAATATTAAAAGTTTAATTTTCTTCATGCGGTGATATCAACAGTTGTGGAATATCTGTCATAATGATTGCAGCATTAAATTTAAAATGTTTTTAAATGAAGAGAAAAAGTTGTCATTAAATTTCAGGACACCCTCCAGAGATATTCAACAACTGTCTATATCAACAACAAGAAGAAATATATACTCTATGTTTCTACAGAATCAATATTTAATTTCGTTTAACTCAACAAAAGTTTTGCTGCGTGAAATTTTTAAAAAAAATGAGTTTTCTCGCGTTCCCCTTATCTTTACCTAAAAGACAAACCCAAATGTGGATTTTTGAACTTTCCAGATTGGAAAATTTTAAACTATGTGTACGAATCTATTTGTAATAGGGTAGTAGAAATTAGTTTTGTGTTGGTTTACGTAGACAATAAACTCATGTATCATTAACTGTTTAATCAATATCTAACCTAAGCGCAACATCTAATATGCATTATTCAAACTACCAAAGCAGCCCCCTTAAGATCGGTAAGTTAATCTATTACGTTGTCCCCCAGAGAATGAAGCGAGTTGGGTGTTGGAAGGTCACCTTCTAACGAACACGGTGACATCATTCACAGAACAAGTTCCCAAAATGGCCAAATGATGGCGACACCACTCAACCGTGGGCGGTAACTGAGCCGCCTTAAGGGACTGCGTACACTCAATATCATCTCTGTATCGTTTCTATTGGTAAACAGCGTTGTCATTTTCTCGTTTTTTGTGTGGTCAATCTTCCATCAAATATAATACAAATTTCGCAACGCTAGTTATTTAAACAATTATAATTATCCTATTTCACTTTGATTCTTTGACAAGTATTTTAGTAAAAGCTAGTGCACTTAATTTTTCGTGTTCACCTCATCCACGCCTAATACATTTTATCGTTTTTCCCAGGCAAGTTCTTATTCTCAAAATCCAATAATCAAATGCCTAGATAAATTAAATTCTTTAGATAAATAAGACGGAATAATTTCTTTTAGATACACACAAACTTCTCTCAAAGAATTTTTTTTGTCTTGTTCCTGTCCTTACAACTTTCTAAAGTTTTGTCCTATAACACAGGCCGTGATTCAAGTCAATAATTCAGTCTCTACATCAATATCACTCATTTCCAAATGCAACTCGACCACCACCAACACAGTACGTGTGTTCGCTCAGGAGGGTGTCGGACGACTAAATACCGGCCTGTTTAAATATGTCCATTTAAAATAATGAGCTACTGCCCTGTGGCGCCCGGCCGACATCGGACAGCAGCCGAGATTCAATCCAACTGCTACCCGTTCACTGGCCAACTATTTCCCGGCCGACATCGGACAACAGTCGAAGCTCAATCCAACTGCTACCCGTTCTTTGGCCGACTATTTCCCGGCCGACATTGGACAGCAGCCGAGATTCAATCCAAATGCTACCCGTTCACTGGCCAACTATTTCCCGGCTGACATCAGACAGCAGCCGAGATTCAATCCAACTGCTACCCGTTCACTGACCGACTATTTCCCGGCCGACATCGGACAGCAGTCGAGGCTCAATCCAACTGCTACCCGTTCTCTGGCCGACTATTTCCCGGCCGACATCGGACAGCAGTCGAAGCTCAATCCAACTGCTACCCGTTCTCTGGCCGACTATTTCCCGGCCGATCGTAAAATCGGAACGTGTGAAAGGGGACATATCTCTCTCTCAATATGCTTCTGCATGCCTGATTACGACTGAAAATAGGGATGTGTGAAAGAAGCCTAAGGGCGAGAAGATTTGGCAACAGTGGACCGAGAGAGAGCCAAGACAAAACTTTTTTTTCCCGAATAGATGAAAGCTGAGCCAACATATCCCACACATTACTATATGTCAATATAGTTAAGGTAAGCACCCAATGAGTCAGTACCAACGACAATGAACTCTCCACCATTCCGCCATTCAACAGAAAGTCCGGGTGAGGGAATTAAAACAAGGGCGATCCGGAATTTTTGGCGTCATCGTCAACAAGATCAGGAAATTATGTGTGGTACTCGCCAAACATAAGTGTCTTCCTGTTGATGCTGTGAGCCCAGAATCGTCGTTTCCCTACATTTTCTTCTTCTCCTCTTCAACTAAAAGGCAATTAATAACTACAAATTCTTCATCGCTTTCCATATTTAAATAATACAATGGAATATCACTCACAAAAGAACAATTATAAACCTGAAACGAATCAAAAAATAACAGAAATTCAAACAGTACTTCCTTGAGCACGCAAACGAGAAACTGACATTCTGGCTCTAGAACAGCTGAGCGAATCGAGTCTACGTTCGTGCCGTCAGCGCGGATAGTGGGCGCAACCCCCTGTCCCCCCCTCTAAAATGTGCGGTCCGTGCGGTACCAACCCAGTGGGCGCTTACCTTAACTCGAACCTTATTTGACATTGGGGTGGTTTAATAAAGATTGTTAAGTTACGTTTCAAATTAGTGCTAACTAGAAAATTAACCATGTCTAGGCTTCGTTCGAGCCATACAAATATCTCCTTCTAAAATTCGAGTTAAATGTCGTTTTTTTTACCAATGATTTAATAGAAAGTATATCGTAAATCATGGCAGGTTCAAATTATAAACATTTTCGACCAAACTAATGTCACAGCCATATCCTACTGTATATTAAAATGCATACCTATGAAAAGCCCAAATTTGTCCCAAATAATAATTGCATTGTTATTACGTTATAAGTTAATTACAATGCTTATAACAAATAAATGTGATTATGGCTAACATTGATCAAAAAGTTAATAACTGTAAAATAGAAGTGTTAGCAATATATTATTTATTTTCATAAACAGACAATATTTGAAACCACTGTTTAATAATTTTTTTAAAAAAATCTCCATGTTCATGTTATAAATAAATTTGTAGTAAAGTCGCAGATTAAACGTCATTATCAAGTATAATAACAAATTATTTAAAAAATAATGATAATAATTTTATTAACATAGTTATATCAATAATAATATTTTAATAACAATCTTTATACTAATAATAATATTAATAATTATAGACAAAACATATTATACAGTATATTTATAGCTTTGCTAAATATTTTTTTAGTTTAGTTTTATAGTATTTGAAGGTTATCAGCTGGTAGTCAATATTTTATCCATGTGGCATAATTTTTTTATACCCATATATACTATTATTTCACTGCTTTTCTTTAGATCAACAAGGGTCAATTTCTTAAAGCTTTGTATACTGAAATGTATATTGTTTTATTCTTTGGAACAATCTACCACTCTAGTGTAACTTAAAGTCAAGTAAAGTAGGCTCACTATATTTATTAACACCGCAGTTAAGACTGTGTGAATATTTTAATTACTTAAGGTGGGAGTGTAAGAGACGCGAGAAAAGGTCAATATTTTTGCAGGTTTTATGGCAAAACATTTTTTTTTGCCAAAATAAATAAAATACTACTCCAGTAAAAAAATCAATTTAATTTTCTTCACATGTTAACATCAAAAGTTCTTGAATATCTGTCACGAACAAAGCGGCATTAGATTATAAATTTTTTAAATAAAGAGAAAAAGTTGTCATTAAATTTCAGGACATCCTTTATGGATATCCAAGAAATGTTGAGGTTACCATTTGAAGAAAATTAAATGATATGTTTGTACTGGAGCAATTTTTTTAAATTTATCTTGGCCAAAAAAAGTATTCCCATAAAAACGGCAGAAACACTGACTTTTTCTCGCGTCTCCTTCCTTTCCACCTTAAAGTAATATTCAGATTGCTAAAGCAGGTTGACCAACTGTCGAAAATCAACTAGCTTGTAAATGAGTAATGGTCACACTAATGACACCTATAATCTACTAACATATCTATTTGTAGAAGGAGTAGTATTTAAAACCATGTATTTTTATACTATATTGAGGGCCGGTCTTATGACTTTAGGATGTATATTAATCTGTCAGTTAAATATTTTTTATCTGGTAGATAAGTTAAAAGTGCGTCTTATAACTGCCAGATAAAATTTATTTTATCCATCACATTTTTATCGGGAAGTTTAAATACCTGATACATTTTATCTGAAAGTTGAAATTGGCGTTGTAATAGTGACGCGTTTGTTTTTCACGAGGTTTCGCCTATCAGAATCTGTTTTTTAGGCTAAAATCTTGGTTCACGTGTTTAGTAAGCACAGGCACAGTCTCTTAACTATACATAGATTTAGGACATTTAATTCACACTTTTATAAAAACTGACAAGCTATTTGTAGAGTTATAATTATATAAGAACATATTATTTAAATGTTAGTACAATACATGAAATTTTGCTAACGTTGTACCCAACTATTGACCACATTTTGGCAGACACTGAAATGAGTACTTGCAAGACAACCTAGGTTTTGCGACCACATGACAGCATCTGTTTCCTCACACTTTTTTAGCCACCATTATTTAACAAAAATTGAGTGTTATCACCACTCGCTAGGATGTAGCGGCAGCATCGGGGCTTATACGCATGCGTGCACCAGTAAAAACAATACCAACCTTGCGTTTTCTACATAAAAATATATTTATCCTACAGATACCTGTCTGACAGAGAAATTCAGTTCATTACACGCGTAACATATTAAAGTGGCTGATAACCTTTATCTAGTAGCTAACTTTAACCTCCGGATAGCAATATTTAACCGTTAGTCATAAGACTAGCCCTGAAGTGTCTTCTTGGACGTCATCAATATCGACGTATTAATTGAATTCAACCCGAATATAAAAAAATATAATTAAAAAGAGGAACAAACAATTCATTAAGTGTCTACTTATAAAAAAAAATATATAAATTTATCAAAGAAAATAAATAAATCCATAAATATTTTTTTCCCCCCATTTTAAAATGCATTGAAATAGAAGAATGTTAACGAACATATTTCATTAAATTTTTTTACGTGGTTTGAAAACTCCATAAAAAAATCATGAAATATGCCCAGAGTTGTTATTAAAATAAATACGAAACTATAATATTGAATTTTTATAAATATTATTTAGTAAACATATTTGTTTATAACCATGATTTATAGGTAGTCTCAGACTTAAAACAACAATCCAAGGTGACCTTTTTTTCTCCCCTTTAAGGCAGGGATATGTAAGTTGTTCCGGATCTAGAGTGCATATAATAAATTCACAAAATATTATTTTGCTGCCAGCTGTAAACTGAACGATTCCTTAAGCTCAAAGTTGAATCATTTCAAGGCGCATCCTTTTCGGGGTGTGGTAACGAATAATTTGTCAAGTAAGATTGCGTGTGAGGTTATTAATGTTAGGGTTGAGCACGAAGTACCTGTCAAATTGAATACATAACTCAAGGAGGAGCAAATAGTTGTAACTTAAAAAAAATATAGATGCGTGTTTTATGTAAAACAGTTTTGTAAGGTTTCTTTTTTATCATTATTTCTCTAATTATTAAATCACGACAAACTGATGGTGAATACATAAACCAACATATATATATATTTGGAAAATAAATAAAGAAATATAAACATGCTTTTGTGAATGAATAGTTAATCTTTTAAAACAAACATTAGCAAGTGGTCGAATGAGTGCATACTTTGGGTGGCTAAAAATATTATTTTATAAAATTCCCTGACTTCTACAGATTTTACATACAAAATTTTTCAATTCTCGTCGACTTAATAAACCGTATTCCACTTTTCTTTGGATAATGAAAAGTTTTACATTTACTATCATATACAAATAAAATAAAAATTCTAAAAGCTATTAAACATAAACATTTTTATAAGCATTTTTATAAATTACTAAATCTTTTAGGTATTATTTGTGGCACGGTGTAAATGTGGCATAAAACATTCTTAGCAACACCTCATGTCAGCAGAATTAAATTTATCGGCAATGAATTTTGTTAACATGCAAGACACCAAATCTCTCACGTGGGTTGATGTTTAGGTGTGAATTTAAATGGTTTTAATAGGCACATTTTTTTAATTTTCCGACTTTTCCACATTTTTAATTCCCTGCCATCAAAATTTTCCTTCATTTCCCCGATTTTCCATACTGTTTGTTAAGCCATTATTCTCCTTTCTTTCAATATTTTTTTCTTAGTAACAACTTATATAACATCGTTTAATCTATGTTATGATCGCTTCTAGGCTAGTATTTTTGGTTCCCTATTTTGAAATAATGTTTTAGTCACTGACTGTTTTTCACGTTCAGTCATAGAACATTACATAACAGTGACAACTTTATGCTAATTCATTACTAAACAGTATTCTATAAAATTGTATTTTGGTCTTGGGGAGAAAGGGGCTGAGGGTACTTTAGGGTCCGGTCACTCCCTTAGCCAGGTACAGTAGCCCCATGGCTTCTTTGGTGCTGACTGAAAGCTCACAACTGACCGCTTTGAAAAGTTACTAGACCAAATTTTGTATCCCTACGCCGAACCATACGATCTGCAAAAAACAACAACATGTGTTTAGCAGCTGTCACTTCTGACAGTCATAATTTAGGACCCGCCTCGGTGGCGTAGTTGGTCAACGCGCTTGTCGTGTTGAGCTCGACTGCTGAGGACGGGGAGATCGAGGTTCGAATCTCGGTCGGGTGAACTGGGGAGGTTTTTCCTAAATTGTTTTCCACTCTCCCTCCACGCAAATGCGGGTTCACTTCCTCTAATTCAACCTTCCCAATTCCTAATCCATTAGAGTAATTAGTACTTAAAGCGTATAACCCGAACGGGTAGTAAGACGTGGTGCTAAATATTATTATTATTATTATTATTATTATTATCGTCATAATTTAGGTATATACCTAAACGTTGACTGTCAGAAGTCAGCTGTGAGCTGTCAGTCAGCACCAAGGAAGGCATGGAGCTACTGTATATTGGCGCAATTCAAGCGGGGCCGTAACCAAGACGCGCAATATTATTATTATTATTATTATTATTACCAGTAATGAGCCTGACATTTAGTCCATGCGACCTTCAACGTGTGACGCAAATATTGGAAAGAAAAAACCAGTTAATTTCTACCTTCATAAATTTTTAAACACTTTTAAAAAGGGTCTAGTTGGACATGGGTTGTTTCTTCCCCATCTCCACCCCTCTCCGAGTGAAAATACCGCTACTGTAAGATTCGTGTCTTACAACATCGACAAATATTTCTGGTGTTGTAAAAAAAAAATCTAACCTTCGCCTGAAAAGAAACTAAGGTGTTTTTTTAAACGTTTTAATGAATCAAGCTGTGACAGAAACGATCATTATATAAAAAACAATTGGTTTCTTACAACCCCCCCCCCTTTTTTTCTTGTCTCCCAAATCATCTCCTTTAACAACCCCCGACTAACCAAGGAAAAAAAACACCCTAGGATCCACCATTCCTGACAGGTAACAAGGGCGAAGTAGCTTCCTATCGACCATTAGGTTCGACATTACTCATTACCTGAACCCGGATTTTGATGACATTACAACGAATATTCTATGTTTCTCTTTTTATAGCTAGGCTATTTATTTATAATTTTGGATTTTCACGTCATATATTCTTGTTTTGAATGATTTTTTTGTTCATTTATAGGCACCTATGATGAACAATAGAGATGTTTTGTAAATCTACGAATATTCAGACACCTACTTCGGTGGCTGTATGGTCTATTATACAGCGCTAGACTCACCATAGACTGGACTGCCAAAGACGAGGAGTTCGATGTTAGAATCCCTTAGGGTTGTTTTTCATCAATTGTTTTCTACTCTTGTTTATGCAAATGAGAGTACACTTCCTCTAAATTCAAATGTCATAATCTCTTAACACATTAGAGCAATTAGTACATAGGCGTATAGCCTGAACGGGTAGTAAGATGTAGTGTTAAGAAGAAAGTTGATAGATAATTTTTCACCACATGCGTTATGGTAATTGAAAGATAATGAAGAAAATGAACTTTGTACCCTCTTTCTTTTGTAATAGTAAAATTCAGATTCTTGGGAAGACATTGTAGCTTAGCTGGAAATGTTTAGGTAGGAAGGAATAGCTATTACTTCTGAAGTGAATAATTGTAGATAAATATTCATGTTTAGCCAAATACGAAATTTTATTTGTTCAATTTGGAATTGACGGCTATGTGAGAAAAAAGCCAGTGTGTTTGCAGTTTTTATGGCAAAAACTTTTTTTTTGGGCCAAGTTAAATAACATATTGCTCCAACACAAATATATAATTTAATTTTTTTTACATGATGGATCTCAAAATTTCTTAAATATCTGTCGAGGGTGTCCTGGAATTTGATGACAACTTTTTCTCTTCATTTAAAAACTTTCTCCTCTAGTGCGGCTATAATAATGACAGCTATTCAACAACTGTCAATATCACAATTTGGAGAAAATTAATCTTTATGTTTCCACTGGAGCTATGTTTTATTTATTTTAGCAAAAAAATAAAATAATGTTTTGCCACAAAAACTGCAAAAACACTGGCCATTTCTCACGTCCCCCGTCCCATCCTAGTTCAACGCTTTTCATTGCATACGTTAGTATTTTAGTTTAGGTTTATAAAAAGCTGGTTTTGTCTATTCGTGAACAATATTTCCGAAATTTAGTTTTAAAAACCTGTCAATTTTTTTGTAAGATGTTATTTCGAAAAAAAATTTAAAGTCTTTAAAGATATTGGTAATTATTTAGACAATTTTTTTTGTCATACAAATTCTAGCAATGCTAATTACATTACAGTCACTATCGCAATAGACTGGACTTCCGTTCAAGGTGAAATTCAGGTTCGAATCCCATTCGGATGTATTGAGGGTTTTTCCCTAAATTATTATTTTTATTAGCACCGCGTCTTACTACCCGTTCGGGTTATACGCACTTACGCTAATGTGTAATAGTAGGTTATTGTGAGATGAAATTAAGGGTCTACAGTTTAACGTGGAATCCGAACCACGGTGGAGGCCTGGTATTCCCCACATTCACAATATGTCTTGTCAGAGGTGAAGGAAGGGTTTGATAACCAGATAAATCTTTTCCGGGACCGAGGATTGAACCACGGACCTCCAACACAGAAGTCTGACACCTTACCCCTAGACCACCAGGTCACATTTTCCCCTAAATTGTTTTACACTCTCTCTCCAAGGGAATTGCTGATATACTACTCTACATTCAACCTTCCTCCTTGGGGAATTAGTACACACGCGTGTTGGGCAAAAGTCAAACGTGGTGACCCTTTTCTAAAAATTGTACCTTAGCTCGTTGTTCCACCCAGGGAGAGAGGAATGTCTGGCAAGGTCCAAATAGCTGCCGAAACTCAAGGTCAAGGAAAGGAACCAGTACAAGGAGGCGACAGCAGAGAGATCGGTCAGTTATGTGTCTTCCCCCCTCCCCCGTACACACTGCTAATGTTCCGAACTCAGTTCATTACTAATAATAATAATAATAATAATAATATTTAGCACCGCGTCTTACTACCCGTTCGGGTTATACGCTTTAAGTACTAATTACTCTAATGGATTATGAATTGGGAATGTTGAATTATAGGAAGTGAACCCGCATTTGCGTGGAGGGAGAGTGGAAAACCATTTAGGAAAAATCACCCCCTAGTTCACCCGACCTAGATTCGAACCTCAATCTCCCCGTACTCAGCAGTCGAGCTCAACACGACAAGCGCGTTAGCCAACTACGCCACCGAGGCGGGTCAGTTCATTACTGAATAAATATAAGCCAACTATCACCGTGTGTGCTACTAACAATTTTGGCGACGAAAATTAAAAAAATAAAGCTATCATAAAAAAAAAACGTGTACGTAGTTTGGTAGTAACGTATATCCAAGTCTTCAGCGACGTTTTAAAGTACAGACGCATGCAGAAAAAAAAAATTCATTTCAATTTTCATTATGAATAGTCTTTTAGAAAATATCATCTTTTTGTTGTTGTTGCTGCTGTTAACGTTATTAATATTATTTTGTTGGTACCCATTTAAATCTTTCATAAGTCTGTTGCAAGCGAAATGACTTGACGTATGAATAAGTGAAAAATCGATCTATAGTTCAATATTCATGGAAGTTTGAAAGCTACGGTACTATATTAAATCTACTCTCCCGTATTCATTCATACGTCAAATCATGTTATCTGCAGCTGTCACATTTGGTAGAAATTATTGACCTGCTTCAGTGTCTGAATGGTCTAAGGCGTCACTCTTGTGTTAAGACTGACCTGCTCACGAAGGGGAAATCGGAGTTCAAATCTCGGTCATTTCTATTAAGGGTGGTTTTCCCAAAATAGTTTCCCAATCTTCTTCCACGCAAATGCGAGTAGATGACTTATAAAACACTTGATCATCCCTACAGTATTAGAGTAATTATTATATATGTGTTTGACCTGAACAGGTAGTAAGATGCGATAATATATAGATAAATAGTATCTATACCTATAAAATAATAATATAATTATAATATAATGTTATCAATGATACCCACAAAAAGATGTATTTTCTAAATGTTTCTTCCTAGTAAAATTCTAATATACCTATATGTGAGAGTGAATGTTTTTTATTTTATTTTTATCACTGCGTCTTACTAACCATTCAGGCTATACGTTTATGTATAAATTAAGCTAATGGTCTTAGGGATAAAGAAGGCTATATTTAAATGATGCATACCCATATTTGCGTGGAGGGAGAGTGGAAACCATTTAGGAAAAAATAGCTCAGTACATGCGATCGAGATTCGAACCTCAATCTCCCCGTCATCGGCAACCTAGTTTACTGCGAGAGTAGCGCAGTTAGGTCACGTGATGACCGGAGCGGGTGGAGTGAACGTAAAAAAGTTTTGTGGTTAGGTAAAGAGGGGAGGGGTCGCAAAACATCCTGCAATATCCTTCACCCCTTCCCTCCCTCGTTAGTTGATTTCACCTCCCGGGCAGAATTAAACGCGAATGCTGTGTGTCGTGAATTGACTACCGCTACGACTGCGTAAGAAAGAGAGAGATAGAAGGTTGTAGGTAACCTGTGAGGTACTTCACCTTCATGAGGCGGTCGTTACCATCATAGAACAACAACAATGCCACCACACACTCCGTCCACCACACGCGACGAGCACCTTAACGAACCACATGAACTATATCGGAACAAGACTTGACAGACCAACCTAACCTTGGACAATATGCGTGCTACCCGCCTCAGTGGCGTAGTTGGCTAACGCGCTTGTAGTGTTGAGCTCGACTGCTGAGGAAGGGGAGATCGAGGTTCGAATCTCGGTCGGGTGAACTGGGGGTGGTTTTTTCTAAGGGGTTTTCCACTCTCCCTCCACGCAAATGCGGGTTCACTTACTCTAGCTCAACCTTCCCAATTCCTAATCCATTAGAGTAATTAGTACTTAAAGCGTATAACCCGAACGGTTAGTAAGACGCGGTGCTAAATATTATTATTATTAATATGCGTGCTATGGCGTCATATTGGGTCAATAGCGTGTGGATGTAGAGAACGCAAGAAAGAGGTCAGTGTTTTTTTTTGCAGTTTTTACATAAAAGCATTTTTTCGTCAAAATAAATCTAATATTTTATGATGACACCAATTTATGATGTTGTTGACACGTGCATGCCCTATTGCGAGTTTGCCATCACACGGCTATATGGTGATCTGATTATATGTAATTCTGTTGAAATCAATGAAAATTAATGTTTATGCACGATTTGTTTAGTTGATTACACTTTCACAATTATAAAATCCACATTAAAATGATAAACGTTAAATGAACTGACACGGAGAGCCTGAAATAGTGCTAGAGCTTGCTACATATTGAGATAGAGATTTACTATTTTTCTGTGATATTAGTATTTTTCTGTGTGATAGTACTATATTCTGTGTGCGTACAAGCTGCTCCAGCCCCTTATATATGATCTACCTCTTGCTTCTTGGACTCCTTGTCATCAATGCTAAAATCAACTATAATAGAACTCCTGGCAATCTGATGTTGCGAAGGCTAGCTAGCTTCCTATTGGGTAAAAGGCAGACAACTCATCACCATATTTTCAAGTAGAATAAAGGAGTTTTTTTTAAAGAAAGAAATATTTAAGATGTATTATATTGAATCTACTTCTGAAAACGCTTGGTCATCCATGGATGAATTATTAAAGGAAAAATTTACATAGAGTTCTTTAAAGAAAAATACACTTCGTCCATGACTTTTTGAATAAATGAGAGGGGCCAAAAACAGTATCATTACAATTTCTCCAGTAGTAACAAAGAGTTTAATTTTCTTCACGCGGTGATATCAACAGTTGTTGAATATCTGTCAAGGGTGTGCTGGAAATTAGTGAAAACCTTTTCTCTTCGTCTAAAAAAATTTGTCATGCCACAAAATTATACTTTTTGTCCCTATTGTAGCAATATTTTATTTATTTTGGTCAAAAAATGTTTTTCTATAATAATTGAAAATGCTCTGGCTTTCTCTCGCGTTCCTCACGTACCCACTTTAAACCCTAATATCAGTTTTTTAATCAAATGAGAAATATAAATAATGCAGCCTTGTAGCTCTATTTAATATACATATCAAGTATATGTAAATTGATTTATTTTACATATATACAGATTTAGTTAATCATAATAAATTGTGTTCATGTAATCATGGAACCATACGTTTAATTATGCAATAAACTACAATAATAAAATGAAAGGTTGTCATGAATGATCATTTCGATAGTTCTATGGCGAGTATTTACCAAGGTTTTTCAAGGCTTTCTTCGACCCCCAGAGTATAATTAACAGCCCTTGACGGGGCTGCAAAAAAAAAA